>CAJUYH010000236.1:0-46915 GCA_910591685.1 Galerucella tenella | reverse complement strand
TTTTTCCTGGTCATCGCCAAATATTTCATCGGCGCCAGCTTCTCAGGATCGCCCAGGGTGATCCTGGCAAGACTGCATCCTTTTCTTCCATCCCATCTCTTAAGAGATTGAGCTTGGGAGTAAAGTTTGGTGTAGGCCAAGACTCACCGAACACACAGTCTCTTATCGACGACAGTTGCATAAGACATGCCTTACAGTTTCGTCTTCCTGTTCACACATCCTGCATAGGGGTGTGTCCACTAGCCCCATAGTATGGAGGTGTTTCCTCAGTTGACAGTGGCCAGTCAGAAATCCTACTGTTAAACGTAGGTTTTTCCTGGTCATCGCCAAATATTTCATCGGCGCCAGCTTCCCAGGGTCGCCCAGGGTGATCCTGGCAAGACTGCATCCTTTTATTCCATCCCATCTCTTAAGGGATTGAGCATGGATGTAACGTTTGGCTAGTTCCGCAATTGTCGAAGTCGTTAGGCCGTAGGTGTCACTAGGTCTTAAAATTTTTAGTAAAGCCGCTTCCCTGGCTAAAAAATCAGCAATGCGATTACCTTTACTCCTGTCGTGCCCTTTAACCCACCTCAGGATAATATTGTTATCAGCCGAGGCGTCAGCTAAATCTTGGTGGCACTCTAGTACTAGCCCCGATATAACACGTTGTCTGTTCAAGGCTAATAGGGCTTGTCTACTATCAGTGCAGATTGTTATGCTTTTTTTTTCCAGAAATTCCTTTTCTGGTTAGTTCTTTTGCGGCAATTGAGATACCAGCCAGTTCTGTTTGAACCACTCTGGTATTGTTTCCCATTCTCGACTTAATCCTTAGGCTTGGTGCTCTGGAGTAAACTCCACATCCTAAGCCTTCTTTCATTTTTGAGCCATCTCTATATGCGTATTGCATTTGCAGCATCTGAATCTGTGTTCTGTTTTATTTGTACATATATTTCTTCCAACTTTTACTTCTGGAACAAGATGATAGGTTCACTTATAATATCACAAATCTACCATATTTTAGGACGCTGTGAATATTTTTTAATATCTATGAATTTTATACCTGTCAAGTTCTAGTTTCATTCCGTTTTCCACTACACTACACTAGCGTTTGTCGTAGAGTGATTCTGGTGTATTTTGGAACTGATATACTCACTTGACCACAAATTGATAGCACGCAAAAATTAAACCCAATTTTTGCCATAGCTTCAAAATTTAATGTAATATCCAGATAAACTCCTGTAGCTACGAGGCAGCTGATTATTACATTGTATGCTACAGATACTATAGAGTTAATTTTGAAATATTTCGACCCAGGCCACATTTGAATTATATTAGATATTAAATTAGGAATCCACAAAAATAATTTCGCGTAATCTCTTGTTCCCAAAATTTTATATGCCAAATCTAAAAGAAAACTTATAATAGAATGATATAAAATTGATATCTATATATTTACTGTCCAGATACATGTTTATTTGAACACTGAAGAAGAGGACTATTGAAATTGTTTAAAGCTGTACTAGGACTCTGCACAATATAGTACCACTAATACTTCTATTCCAGTCGATAACAGTGGAAAGTCTCACTCTGTATACTGGCTACAAACCTCCTTTTATTTCTGACTTATTGCTATGAAATTATTGAAGGAATCTTTGACAAAAGACGTGTGAATGGAGTTGATGGTAGAATTCTATACTGTGCAAAGTCCCAGTACTGGATCGAATATTATATAACGTCGTTTAATTATATTAAAGATGCAGTAGGTACCGGGTGACCGCTTTAAAAGTCAAGCAAGATTATAAGAAACTTGTTTGACTCATCTAGATGCTTATTTCTAGAGCAAAACAGATGCTCATTATATCTTATGTCAATAATTTGTTGATTTCTCTTCTGGATTTGTTAAATAAGACCCAATATATATATGACAAATATTTTTGATACAAATGAACGTTAAACTGGTTAACGGAAATTCTTATGATGGATGACTTCCGTTACCCAAAATTGTGCTTCTTCCGTCAATTGCATCTAATTGAATGTGATAGCAAGTACAACTGGACAGCTCAGGTAAAAGCTCTTTTTTCTTTCATTGATACCAATCTTACTTGGAATAATCTCTCCTTTCGCTTTTTACAGATTAATAGAAAATCTCTCTTACTTAAATTTAAAAATAAACTTCTAGAATTAGATATTTCTCTCTGCCAACAGTCATCCTTCCTTTCCATGTATAAACATTTAACAGTATCTGCGTCACGACAAAAATATCTGTGCCTAAAAATGCCCATCCAAATTACAAGAACTATCGCGCAACTTCGGTTATGTAATACATCCTCCTTAAAGTTTACGTACAAAGGATGTACCTATCAGATAAACCCTAATGAAATCTGCACTATTTGTAACCAAAAGGAGTTAGAAACGATTGAGCACATACTTTTTGATTGTCCAATATATTGTAGTATGAAACAATCCACCTTAAATTACCCAGCCAATATCAATGCTGCAGCTGATTCACTGAATAATATTACAATAAATTCAGCTAAAGCAATTGCTAGCTATATTTGGAATGTTCTAAAACTCAGAGCCTTTATTATAAATGAATAACTAATATCTATTTTATCATTGTAAACAGGTTTATATATTGTTCTCACCCTTTCCATAAAATTGTAAAGATTTTAAAAGGAAATAAACTATCTATCTATTTATCTATCTACAGTTATTTGTTATTTTATATGATCGCACTGTATATTTAACACAATTATTTTGATAACAGTAGTTATAACTTTTGTCTAAGCTCCAATACGTATCAACAGTGGTAATTGAAGCATCATTGTGGTATTTATAACTACACTAGAATCACTTGAACAGAGGTAAGTATGTCAATATTTCATATTCCTCTTGTATGGTGTAATAATTGATTGCTCTCCATATTTGAGTTATAGAGTGCTTCGTCGACTCTAGAAATCTACAAATAAACATTGAGTATAGCAATTTCAGTCAAAGCATTTCATTGGACAACATTTATTCAAAATCCGGTACATTTTTATTTTCAAGGATTAGAAATTAGTACATTGTTTACCGAGTAGGAAAAGCCTAACATTCCACGACGACTGTGAAGGTAGTATACTATAACTGGCGCAGTCTATTTAAAAGCTTTCGAACTAGTTTATTTTCATTATTTTGTTTAAAAAATTTGGAAATTTAGGATGAGAAACGGATGGACCCACCGTCCTCTTCTTTATCTTAACACTTTATCAAGTACTCTGCTGTGTGCACCTATATACTATAACTAGTGCCATCTATTTAAAATCTCTTGAACTATGTTGTCTCAAAAATTTACGCAGAAAAGTGGTATTTTTGCCAAATGGAACATGCAAGTGGTTCCAACAATCGTTGATGGTATCTAGCGTCATCCATGGTATAGCTCTAGGTTTTTCTAGGATAAAATTAGGTATTCCTTTTGTTAATTTTTTGGGAAATCAAACTTAATTATTCTCAAAGTCTTAATTCAACCTTATTTCAATAGTAGTATCTGGATGGCTACCTTTTTCTTCGGAATATTGTATAGAAACTGTAACCTCTTGGATCGAACTGCAGGAAGCTCCATTATAGTTCAATTGCTGCACGATCCACCCTATCTCATAGAAATAGAAAGCAGAGAATTAAATAACTTTTCGTCATATTTCAATAAATAAACACCTCGTGGTGAAATATCCTACATATTAATAACGAAAGTTAATTACATATCTTGCATCATTATCCGAAAATTATAAGGTTCTGTTAGTATTAATTTTTAACAGGTTTATTTGCAGAGTTGTCTTGTGTATTTTAAAATAATTGTGTAAAGGGTCCTAGTCTCTCTCAGTCCGTTAATCAACTTATGGTCCAGAACTTCTTTCATTATGTATAGATTGTCGCCTTAGCCAAGGCAAGGTGACATTCTAATACCGACTCAAATGTGATAATAATTTTATAGTTTTTTTTTTAATTTTTCTATCACTATAAAGATGGATGTTCCCCAATTCAATCGCTCTCTAAAGGGAAATCCATTTATAACTACATAGGTACTACTGATTTGTTTTTCACAACATTAACCCATTTCACGACATCGATACTCTGTTCGAGCAGTTGAAATTTCCATATTTTTAGCGTGTTTTAACTTTTTTACTGAAAAAGGTTGACACTGAAACGGGGCTGCTCATGCATTATTTAAAACTGAAAGTGATTTTACATGTTGTGTTCGTACAGGGAGTGTTTTCTGCTTCATTTTAAATATAGTTAGGTGGGTGTTTTATATTAGAAAGATTTTCAGCTACCTGGGAAATTGTTTCATGCTCCTATATACAATTTCTATTCAATTTTCCAAAGTATACAAACTACAACAACAAAAAAACAGTGACAGCACATGGTAACCAGAAAAGTTGTTTTCAATTATCTTTATTAAAATCTTCAACATTCCAAACTTATTTGGAGCTGCTTGGAGACGCTACAAGAGCTGGAGAGTCATAATAGATTGTTCTTAGACTAAACTCAGACGGACTACAGCAACGCGACACGACAACTTCATAAATGTGGTTGTTAGTGGTCAGAGGTCGTGGTTGGGTCGTTAGGCTAAACTCACACGGACCACAGAGACAGACACACGACAACAGAAACACTAAATAGTCGCCTTAGTCTGGGTACCTGGCTCAGCTCACAAGGGCAAGGAAGAGGCAGACTCACTATCCCGAGAAGTGGCACAATAGATTATTCTTGGGATGGTTTGAGAAAGTTGTAAACTCATTGGACCAAGTATGTAGAGTTAAAAGGAGATTATGTTACAGTAAAGTAGCTTTTTCATTGAAAAGTCAGTCTTCAAACCGCCCTCGTATAACATAACCTCAATTTGAAACATTCAAAATCCAAACCAAGTCTCCTCTGACACTTTTATGAGCATTTATCAAAATTCCAAATAATAAAAATTCTTCTCGGGTCATAAAACTTTCCGAACATTCTTAGTACGCCATTGATAAGTAGTAGAATAGAAGTAGGAAGAATAGGTGGAGCGTACAAGTGCACGGGAAAGTGGATGCAAGAAATGGTCCAGAATACAGCAGCCTCATTAGCGAGCTTAATAATAACTACTGGTGCTTGCAATGGTTGCATTGATGAATTTTTCAAATCATGCACAAACACGTTCTAATTAGTCTGACACCCTCTCCATCTAATCCACTGTGAATCTTAATTGGAAATAGTTTTTTTTATGAAACATTTCTTTTTACTAACTATACCAAGCTAATGTGTTCCTTATTTGTTGTTATTTATATTCATTAGCTGCGAATGTTTATTAGCAAGGGGTGTTTCTCACTACTTAACAAATTCAAAGTTTTTGTGGGTTTCGTAACTATTATTATGCTAACGTTATGTTACGAGTCCAGTGCCTCACAGTCAGATAAGATATGTGTTACGGTCTTGTTCTCCGTGCCACAGAGTCTGCAGCTGAGGTCCCCATTACATACATATTGGCTTAACACCCCCAAGGGGGTAGCGCCGCTTTAAAAAACTCTCTAAATCCTTTTTTGGGGTGGATCAATCCCCTTTTCTTCCTTCATTTCCCTATATTTTTTCGGCAATCTGACGCCATTTCTTCCTATCTTTTGTTTTTCCTTCCACTGCCTTATTCCTATGCTATTGAGATCACTTATAACTTCCTGTAACCACGTAGCTTTAGGTCTTCCTCTCCTCCGTTTATCACAAGGTTTCCATTCCATCATTGCAAATATTGTTGACTTTGTACCTGCCCTCCATATGTGTCCCAACCATTTTATCCTCTGTTCCTTAATTTTTTGCACTATATCTTTTCCTATTTCATGTGCCAATTCTACGTTTGTTCGTTTTTTATATTCATCACCAACTTTTTTCATTCCTAATATCATTCTCAATATCTTACGCTCTTGTATTCTCAAATCTTCCTGATGTTTTTTCGTCATTGTTAACGTTTCTGATCCATACATGAATACAGGTCTTATAATTGTTTTATATACCCTCATTTTCGTCTTCTTACTTATTAGTTTGCTTCTTAACAGCTTTTTATTGGTATGGAATGCTCTATTTGTGGCTGCTATTCTTTCTTTTATTTCGGTTCCTTTGTCTCCGTCATTAGATATTGTTATACCCAAGTATTTCATTTTATCTGCCTCTTGAAAATTATAATTTCCAATCTTAATATTCCTATATTCACACTTCTTTTTGATTCTCAATAGCTTTGTTTTATCCTCATTTATTTTAAGACCAAATTTTTTTCCTTCTTTCACTATTTCTTCTAGCATTTCTTCCATAATTTTCCTATTTTTTGTCACTAGCGCAACATCATCAGCGTATGCTATTAGTTGAAAATTATAATTTCCAATTTCCCTTTGTTCTTAAGTTTCCTTTACTTATCTTTTTTAATACATAATCTAGGGCCAAATTGAAAAGTGTCGCTGACAATGAATCACCCTGTTTGACTCCTTTGTTGTATTCAAATTTTTTTGTTGTTCCTTTCTGGGTTTTTATCTCCGCTACTGTTTTTGCGAAAGTCATTTTTATCAATCTTCTCAGCTTATCGCATACCCCCAATTCTTTTAATGACTTTATTAATTGATTTCTCCGGATTGAATCGAAAGCTTGCTGGAAGTCTATAAATAGAATTTCAAAATCAATATTGTATTGGTTAGCCTTTTCTATGATCTGTTTAAGTATATGTATAGCATCTGTCGTAGATCTTCCTTTCCTAAACCCATATTGGTATTCTCCTGCTACCCCACCTGTCTCGTGTAATCTCCTTTGTATAATTGTTGATGTTATCTTATAAACTGTGTTAAGTAAAGTAATTCCTCTGTAGTTTTTGCATATCTGTTGATTCCTCTGGGATTTCTTCATCTTCCCATATTTTATTTATTATTTGATATATTTTTTCTATCAGCTCGGCTTCTCCATATTTTATAAGTTCTATATTTATTCCATCACTACCTGACGCCTTTCCATTTTTACATTTATTAATTATATCTGTTATTTCTTTTATTGTTGGTTTCGAGATTATTTCCTCGTTATCCACTTTTTGTATATCTATTTCTCCCGTATCTTCCGTTTCTGTTAATAACTCTTTAAAATGTTCCATCCATATTTCTTTATATTCCATTTCTTCTTCTATTATTTTTCCTTCTTCATTTTTTGGTCCTCATTATATAACCCTATTTTATGCAGGTGATCTTTTACCGGGGTATGACCCGTTAGATAACCTTAGCTTATTCCTACCTATATTCAGTAGTTCTCCGGCACGTCATACACATGTGTCACCTATGAAGGTTTTACTGTGTACCTGCTTTGGAGTGTTCCTCCACTGAAGACTCTGTTAGCTTTGTACCAATTTTTGTATTTGCCCTCGGACTACCTTCTTTGTGTCGCAGTGGAGGGCCTTATAGACCCACTCACCACAAACCTAACCTAACCTAACCTTCTTTGTGGTCCCAAGAACTGGTTCTGGTCCAACATCTGTTGCTGAACCTCTTCTCGCGAGTTCATCAGCTTGTTCATTTCCAGAAATACCGTTATGTCCCGGCACCCACACTAGTCTTACTTTAATGTGGTCTGCTTGTTCATTCAGTTCTTTCTGGCATTCTTCTACCAGTCTGGATGTTACCTTGCGGCTATTTAAAGCTGCAAGAGCTGCCTGGCTGTCAGTTAGTATGTTTACCCTATGAGTGTCAGTCCTATATTTGTTAATTCTGACACATTCTAGGATAGCATAAATCTTGTATTCCTCATTTCACTATATACACCCCTGCTCCTGTCCCTTCCCCACTCTGTGACCCGTCTGTGTATCAGGTCTCCCCTCGGGGAAACTTCAGTCTGCTTGGGTCTTGCCAGTCCTTTCTGTGAGGTATTTCTACCTCATATTTAGGACTGGGGAGAAGTTTAGTGGCCGTATGGTCTGTTTTCATATTTAAAATTGCTCCATTTATGATGTACTTCATGGATATGTGTCCTGATCTAGCTATTTTGTTGCTCAGCTTACTTTACTGCCTAAATAGTCCCATCCTTGCTCACCCCATTATCACGAGGTGTAATGGAGAAAGGCCAAATAAGGCTTCTAGTGCTCTGACAACAGCTCTAATAATACTTTCGTATTGGAGGGTCCTTCACATTATATGAATTTTTATTTATTTTGGGGCTAATGACGATTCCTCGGAAACACTGAACATCAGAGGGGGCTAGTACAGTGCTGCAGGGCTCCCAAAAAATCTCCTAATAATCTGAAATATTTTCTTTTATCAATTCCCCGTACTTTACAATTTAGAGAGCTGGAGCGGTTACAATATCCCTCGGGATTGTATAACCTTATAAATGTATACTATTATCTTGTTTTTCTAATTTGATCATTGATCCACGTCTTATCCAAAACCTTCGAACCAGTTCCAGCCCCCACCACTGGTAATGGATTTTGTCCTTGTTATTCGTATACTTCACGTATCATTTCTTTTTCATTATCCACAAATTGCTCTTATTATTATTCAAGGAACTATGTTGTGTCTACGGCTTGATGCTGCCTTTTTGTAATAAGGTATACGCCGAAATGGGAAAATTATACAGTTTCTGTAGAAATCTGACAGCAGCATATTTATTTGCATGTTTATATAAAGAGATTTTTGTTTTCACGTCAAAAATTATTTTGTTAATAAAAATGCACCATCATAATATTGCCAAGCTGTATGTTTTTTTTAATATCAATGGATAAAATAAGTGTAAGCCTTAGAAGTTGAGTCTATTAGTTAGCCTGTTTTAAAAGCTCTAAACTTCAGAGTCTAAAACAGTCTTGACCGTTTGCACCAATTGATATTTAAGTAAACTTAAAGTTAAGTGGCGCTTTGAGAAAGTTTTGTATTGCACCATGAGCAACTGGCTCAAAGTGGAGATTACTAACATAACATTCTTGTGTTTTCATTGACATATATGTCAATTATTTTTCTGTTTCCGTTTTTATTTTTGATTTTTGAAGAAGTATGTTTATGGAGGATGATCTGGAAGTATTGGATATTCTTGAAAATGGATTTCCAAGAAGACGGTACAACCGTAAAAACTATTATGAAGAATTGGATGAAAAAACATTTTTCCAAAGGTTTCGCTTGACCAAGCCAACTGTTTTACAACTCGTAGAAATATTTGAAGATTCTTTTGAGAATCTGACAAATTGTAAGCCCAGACAGGCCATCAGTTTTCTTATTTCCAATAACCTCTTTGTATTTTGCAGCCTAGGATATTAGCAATTCTTTTTCTCGAACTGTATAATTTGCTGATCTGTTTTTCTTACTTTTTACTGTGTTTACATTATAAACAATTTTCTTATTTAAAAAAACAAGAATAAAATCCTTTGATTTTCAAAGAATTGACTTTTAACAGCTTTGATTACGTTATTTCAAACCACAAAAACGAAAAGTCACTAGAAACAATAGAGAAATGAATAAAACTCAACTTAAATAGCGAGGTTGACAAATGTATTAAACACTTAGCTAAGAAGCAGAGCAAAAATATTGGTGCAACTGAACTTAAGTAAGCGACCCTTAAATTTTAACTTGCCATAGCTCTGTATCTCTGTATCTGTAGAGTAGGGAGGGTAGGTGTAGGCTCACAGCACTTAGGCCACATGTAACCCATTGTACATCCTCCCAATAGGGCTTGTCTACTATCTGTGCAGATTGTTATGATTTTGCAAGAAATTCCTCTTCTGGTTAGTTCTTTTGTGGCAATTGAGATACCAGCCAGTTCTGTTTGAACCACGCTGGTATTGTTTCCCATTCCCCACTTAATCTTTAGGCTTAGTGCTCTCGAGTAAACTCCACATCCTGAGCGTTCTTTCATTTTTGAACCATCTGTATATATGCGTATTGCATTTGCAGCATCTGGCTCTGTTCTGTTTTATTTGCATTTTGTAGGGTTTGTTAAACAAAAACCTGGGTTCAATCGCATCATTGGCTGCCTGCAGCAGAGGTAGCGCAGTAAGCGCTTCCTGCCATAGGCTTAACCTCAATTGGCCCACTGCTACTTCGGGATTTACACCAGCCGTGCGCAATCGTACCATGACGTACGCAACCTCCTTGACGTACAGGTCCAGAGGGGTCAGACCAGTAATTAGTTCCATTGCTGCGGTTGGTGTTGTTCTCATGGCTCCTGTGATGTTCAAACAAGTCATTCGCTGTATTTGATATAATTTTTGGATGGCCGCTGCTTGTAGAACCTTCGGTCCCCATGCAATTGCTCCATACGTTCACATGGGTCTTATTATTGCAGTGTAGATCCAGGTGACCACACGGGGTGACAGACCCCATGTGCGTCCGACTGTCCTCCCGACACTGCTCATAAGCCACATATGCTCTTTTTGCTCTGCTGTGTAGATGAGAGTTCCATGTTAGTTTCCTGTCGAGGGTAATACCAAGATATTTCACCTCTTCCGAAAAGTTTAATTTACTTTTGAAGATTTCGGGAGGTTTTAAACCCGATAAACTTGAAAGGTGGTCTGCGGGAAACAGAGGTCCTGATTCCTAGCAATAATGAGGAACTGGAAAGGTACACAGTATATCTATCCAAAACAAAATAGACATTGCCTATAAGGAATCCTGTCCGATGAGGATGGTTCAGACAGGTGGCACGACCAATACCTGGTGGTGCCCTGAACTGGAACATCTCAGAAAGACAGCGAGAACGACCTTTAACAAGGCAAAACGAACAAAACTCAAAGAGGACTGGGGAATATATAAAACCAACCTCAAAGAGTTCAAAGAAGTCTGCAGACAAAAGCAAAGAGAAGCCTCGAGAGCCTATTGTGAGGCAGTTGAAGACTTTCCACAAATTTCTAGGCTACAGAAGGCACTCTCAAACGACCACCATAAGCGTATCGGCATCCTGAGAAGGGAAAATGGCGACAAGGCCGCCAACCTTCAAGAGAGCGCTGAGATTCTTATGGAAACTCACTTCCCAGGTTCTGTCTTCTCTGGAACGTCAAACTCGCCATAGCTATTCTAAGCTTATGCTTCTATTGGTGCAAACGGCCATTAAACACTTAGCTAAGAACCAGAGCAAAAACATTGGCGCAACTGAACTTTAACTGAGCAACCTTTAAATTTTAAACTCGCCATAGCTATTCTAAGCAAACGGCCATGAAACATATTGTAAACAAACCCCTAAGGACCCTAAGGCTAGAAACACAACTTTGTTATGGGTGCCATGGCATGGAAATGAGATTGCTGATCTCTAAAAAGGAAACTTACAGCCTGTCTAGGTTACAGACTTAGATCTGACCGTCGGAACGCACCAAATGCCACAATTAATCTTGTACTTAACTTAAAACTCATATTTTTTTACTCACTTCTTCGTTATTGTAAATTTACTTTTATGGTCAGGTGATTTAAACCAGATTCTCAAGTCAGAAGCACCTGAACATCTTCTTTATTGATTCCATTATTTCATTTTCTTCCTTCTAGTCTTGGTAAGAATTGAATATAAACATTGAGCCGGCGATGGGTGAATATAAACCAATTGCTCTGGATGTTATGGTTATGTGGTAACTTTACGGCGTGATAATAAAAGGAGCATGAAATTTAATGACAAAACTGTTTTACTGAGATAATTTGTCGGTTTTTTTAAGTGGCCCTAAAACAGCCATTTTGTCTTATAAAAAACCCTTATCCGTTATTTTCACTGTGGCTTTTGATATAGGCGAGTTAAGAATTACTGGACCAATTAAAATCATTTTATCAATCAATAATTTGAATGCGTTCTCTGATGAGGTCATTCATTTACGAATAACTCGAAACCGGATTCAATTACTTTAAACGCCGTAAATAAACCAATGCTCACAATGCGTATATTGGAATGGGAAATTTTCGAATTGGGTGTGGAGGAGTAAACAACGTTAATTCATTACATTTTATATGCTTCGCACCATTTAATAATTCTTTGAGCTTGCAGTTGTGACATCAATGTTTCCAAAAATTAGATAACAAATAACGATAAAAGAAGATGTCACACAGGCAACACAGGATCAGAAAAATATATCAAGAGATTGGATATTATATGGTAAACAATCTCTCTTCTGATAATAGTATAGAAGTATAGGCATATTTGATGTCAAACCTCGGGAGAAAAACAGATTGGGACAACTAGAACATCTGTCTGAAAGGAAATCTAGCACATATCCAGATGAAGGAAGGGCTTAGCAGCATCAGGACTAAGAAAATGAGCTTGAAGATCTGAACAGGGCAATAATTGATTTATTTGAATCGAGCTGCCCTCTTCAAGATCAACGAAGCCGCAAAGATGCACCCTGGAAATAAACATCTGTCTAAATTAAGATCTCATACCAAAACAGCAAAATTCAACGAAGACTGGCAGGGAAGCACAAGGAAATTAGAAAAGCATAAAAAATAGCTTCAGAAAATTCTGTGAGGACATAAACACAACACCTACTGCAGCAAGACTTTACAAAGTCATGGCCAAGAGTATATAGGGTTAACACAGATATAGCTTTGAGAAAGCCAGATAGCAAATGCACTGAAAATGAAAAAGGTTGCGACTCTTACAAGAAACTCATTTTTTCTGGGAGTATCCCGAATAGTGGAGTTAATCCTCTTGAAAATCATAACAGACCATCAAGAAAAAGCACTATAAAGGCTAAGCACATTTGTAGTAACGAAAGGTTAACATTGTCTGTGAATACCTTTTCACCTTTCAAGGCACCGGGAGCCGATGGGATTCTTCCAGCATTGCTCCAGCAAGGACAAGACAAAATTCTACCACATTTGGTTAGAATAATTGAAGCATCTTAGAGCTGGGTGATATACCAGAAGCATGCGAGAAGGGTAATATAGTTACCTTCATCCCAGAAGCTGAAAAAAGGGACACAACAAACCCCAAATCCTTCAGGGATGCTTGTTTAAAGATGAACGGTTGTTTTTTGACACCCCCAAACTTCCAGTTGATAATTTCGAATCTACTGCGCACGAAATCATAAGTTTGGGTTGTCCAAGTTAGGTTTGGGATGGAGTGGCAATTGAGAACTTGTCTAGATACCTACCTCATTTGTCAAATTACGATAAAAAGCTACGAGAGAACAGGTGAACTACTGTATCTACATAATCATAACGCTCCTTTCATATTATATTCAATATTTGATTTTTAATCTGTCTGCTCAGTTTTCCACGTTAATCATACTGAAGTGATAAAAAAAGAGAATTTCTGCAAATTTTTCTGAGAAATATATATAAACTGAAACTAATTATGAAGTCTTCGCTTCTTTCGTACGTCAATATTTCATTCCGGGTCTCTTGTCATATTCATAATTGTACGAGCAACTCTTTGAAGTTGTAACGCCTTTATCTCACTAGTCGAGAAGAGCAGTAAATGGAACGTCGAGAAGAAATTCTGGAAATTAGTATATTATGATCATTTTCTCCGTTAAAAGGGTATACAGTACGCGAGGAATATTCTTTGGTAACACGGACTTTGATACAAAGCCCATAAGCGTTTATGATATCCTGTTAAAGAAAAAAAGTAATACACTGAATTTGTACTTGTTTCTTTCTAGCACATTGTCGCTTATGGATTCTATGTTAAGCCAAAAAATATTCCTCGTACTGTATATACTATTTCTAACCTCAATATCGTCATCAACCGCGTCAAAGTCGCTTGCGTTATCCAAAAATGTTGTGTGCCGGGATAACTAACTTTTTTTTTCGGGCTGAGATAGGAAACTCATGTTCGAATGGATCCTAACCAGTACCCAGACAGTGTTGGACTCATCCCCAAGGGAATGCCTACCAACCAAACCCACTCAAGCTCGCCGTTAATCTCGCCTCGGAATCACTACCCTAGCATACTTCAAGGCGGGCGGCGGTCCCTCACACACTCTCCGTCATCTACTACATCTACTCCCTTCTATCACTCCTACCTCTCACATTCCTTCTCATTCCTAATCATGCTCTCCACCAGATACATCATCATCTAGTTTCACCCTCCATCCGTTATCTACATTTTTCTTCCCGCGGTCTGCTTTCTCCTTCCTCCTATTTGCCCAGACTCGTCTCCTCTGTGGGGCGGTATAACCACAGAGTACACCATCTAACAAGAGACGAAAGCTTTGTCGGTTCCTTTGAAGTCGGACCAACACGATATTGAGCGGAAATACGTCGAGGCATTGACACATAAACTACCTGATACACTGAGAAAAGTAACACTACACTAAGAAAAATAGTATTGTTTGTTCAGCCATCCTTTGCCGTTACGTCATAATTGGTGACGTATTCTGCTGTTTGACGTATGTCTTATATTACTTGAATGTTATTTTACACTTAACCTCAAAATTATAATCAATGACATATGTTAAGAATTGTTTTCAAAATATGACAACTGAACTGTCGAAAGTAATAGATAAAATGTATGTCGACCTTAGATAAGAAATACGTTGAGGACGTCATAATTCCGTCTCATCCATTTCATGAATGAAAGAGCAAGCTGGACAATGTATGACGTAACGGCAAAGGTTGGTTGAACAAACTCTAGTGTTGATGAGCATCGCTCCCAATTAGGTCTATAGAATATTTTTTAACTACTCACATAAGAACACCTTATTATTCATCTCATGTGTGTAATGAGAAGAAGCTGATTCTCAAGCTAATCTTAAAATAATAATAATACACGGTGAACTGAGGGGAATGTACGGAAGTGACGGCTTGATATTGACAGATAAACTAATTAATTCACACATGTGCACACAAATTTGCGATCACGAAAACTACTTTCTTTCGCCTCTTGTTAGACGGTGTACTCTGTGGTATAACCTTAGGGTATAACTAACTTACTGACAGATAAGTGACACTTACTGTTTGGTGCATAGCGTTTGGTTCCCCTTTGGCGATTCAAGTGTCACTTAAGTTTCAGCTGAAGGTGGTTCAAAAGGCCCTAAATTTGAACTTGTTTAACTTGCATAGATTCGTTAAGTGTAAACGGTGCATACGGTCATGAATCTCATTCTTGGAGCGCTTCTGAAAGTGGCTTAAGTGCATTTTTATTAAAGTATGTGTCACGGTTAATACTGGAACTAGACCGAGCCAACCATAACAAGGTAGAAACATATTAACAATTTGAAATTATTTCACTTCACTAATAATTTATCTCATATAGTATCCACATTACAATGGCTCGTTAATGTTAAGGTTTTCATGTTTTTTCAAGTATTTATATCAAAATAACTTTTTGGTAACAATCATGATCCAAGAAAGTTGTACAAAACAAACAACAAACAGCTCCAGTATTCTTGTCTCGTTAAAACAAATAAAGGAAACAATGTTGGAAGAAATAAGGTTGAAATCCTTCACAAACTGGTCATTATTGTTTGAAAGAGATATTTACGGAGACTGACTGTGATCAATATTTCTTTAATTACTCTTCCCTCTTTTTATTCCGATCACCTCTCAGTTTCTCATTCTTTAAGAAGGGTGCAGCATCTATCATCTACTACAACTTTGCTACCAATAAATGCTACGCACTTTTCATGTAATCCACTTCATAGTCTGAGTTTGAAATATTACAGTTCCTCAATTAAATAAATTGGTAGTGAAAAAAGCCAATTTGAAAGGGATTTCTAGAAGCTACGTATGAATTTATTAGAATTTTATCATCCAAGGGCAAAAAAGGAAAAAAAGTGATACTAATCTGCACTATACTGTTAACAAGATGAGGACAGGACATCACAACGTTTATCAGGTGTTTTAGTAACATATTGGTTGAGAAAAATATAAATTACAAAATTTTTTAGGCTAGCAGCCATTAAAACAAATATATTTCATCAACGGTCAGCTGGATAAAGCACCAAATGGCTGTATCGGAAATCTAAACAATATGCATTTTAAACAATACAGCAATAAAACTTTTTGTGTGTTTGTTACGTTTTAAAAGAATATACTTCTGGTATTATCCTTAAAAACATGGACCACATACATTCAATTGAAGCTGTGGTTGATAATATAAATATCAATAATCCTCATGCTCAAGCCCTTAAGGATCACCCTGGGCGACCCTGGGAAGCTGGCGCCGAAGAAATATTTGGCGATGACCAGGAAAAACCTACGTTTAACAGTAGGATTTCTGACTGGCCACTGTCAACTAAGGAAACATACCTCCATACTATGGGGCTACTGGACACACCTCTATGCAGGATGTGTGAACAGGAAGATGAAACTGTCAGGCATGTCTTATGCGAGTTATGCGAGGAGCTATCGTCAAAAAGAGAGTGAGTGTTCGGTGAGTCTTGGCCTACAACCTGCCGATATAAAGGAGATGTCTCCTAGTGACCTGTCCACCATCCTGGGAAGGACAGGATGGACGATGACCTAGGAGGACAACTTCTCGGGAGCATTTTACAATGGCTCACATGTGGACTAAGTGCTGTGAGCCTACACTCACCCTCCCTACTCTACAGATACAGATACAGATCAATAATCACCTCAAATTCTGAATCATTTTTACTTCAAATCACGATAATAAGCTAGATTTATTCTATAATTTAATAATATTAATAACTACACAAATAAAATAAGAGAATATCCATTTTTCTAAATGCCCCACGTTGGGCGCCAACGAAATATAAACTTATTGGCTTTTTAAAAACGATACAGTATACCTTTGAATGTCTATTTTCTAAGACCTTCAAGTAAATACTAATTATATTTTCCTATTTTATATGCAAAAAATTTTGATTCAGCTGCAATCTTTCTCACTTCACAGCTACATTATAATTGATTAATTCTCCAGTCACGTTTCTACTGGATCTAAGTGCATCAGATATTTTGTAAACTAATGGATTTTGAAATGTTGTTATTTCAAATTGCTGCTTAAAGTAGTTTATTTCCGAAAATACTTTATTTCTGAATAGAATTTCATTTAAAGTTACATTTTGCAAATTGAGCAGTATGAAAGTTTAAAACGTGGATTCCGGAGAAGTAAAATTCCTGTTGCAATCATAGGTATATTATTTAAACGAGATTTTAAATACGTTCAATTTATTTAATGATAAAATGAAACAAATACTTTTATAGCGAATATTTTTGTGTGATAATTGGGTCATTCAAAACCATATTCTTCACCTCGCTATAGACTGTTAATTATAATATATAGACTTTAATTACTTAGACTTTATTTGAACGCGAAAATGCTTTCATTTTAAATGCATCGCTGTCGTATCCCTACTCTATTCATGGTGCTCTTTAAAGTGGAATCAATAAAAGCGAGAACGTTTTTAACTTGAATGTACCTACAAAGCAGTTTCAGAATTGAGATATACTGTCAGTGACAATAAAGGGAAAATACATTTTTCATTATGGAATTTTGAAAGAATTGTGTCACTGCCTTTAAAGTTGATAATCTAGAAGACAAGCTATTTATCAAAGTTTTCGAGACAAAGCTCTATATAGATTCATTAGAAGGAAAGAAGGTTGTATTGTTATAGTGAAAATTAGCATAACAATGTGCTTTAATAATAGTTATGCTGATGATTTTTGATGGGAATAGTATTAAAGTACAGTCAATGGATAAATTTAAAGAAATTTTCAAAAGATTTTTTGACTGGTATAGAGGAAAAATTCACCGGCATCCACTTACAAAAAAATAGTATTTTGTATAATTAGTGGGAAAAGCATAATATTCCCAAACTATTTTCATATTGAAATATAGGAGTGGTAACCATGGAAATTACTTTGTTATGACAAAAGTAAAATCATTTTTCTCCGATCGAATATATTGACGAATCACTTAATAATAAAGTAGAAGTGGCTAATAAAATATTCAACACCCCTGCCTCGACTTCAAATGAAAATGATCGAAACGAGATAAACCAAACAAGTAGCCATGCAGCTTCAAGGTATATAAATTCTCGTTGCCCTCCAGTACAATTTACAAACTGTACAAACTGTCCTACAATAAATGTAAATATTAACTACAATTAATTTGTGTTCAAGAATATATTAGGTGTTTCTTTTATTTCTTTTAAAACAACTTTATCAATATAAAAATTGAAACCATATTTTCATTTTATTGTAATAATCCATTTATCTAATTCCGCTATCAAATGTGACACTTTACGTCACTCCTTGACGCTAGGTAACGTCACATTTTTCATAATCTTCATATATCAGTTATGAAAAGTAGTTATGTAAAAACTTTGTTTATGTTTCAACATAGAGATACCACATGAGTTTCAAAGAATAATTTATTAATTAGGTAGGTACTGTCAAAACTGACAATTATTTCATTATTTAAACTGTACAATTAACCCATTATTTTAATTCAATAGTATTTTGAGATCTATAAACATTGAAAACATTATTCAGGACACAGTTATTTAAAGTAAGTCAATTTCCTGGGTGAATACATCATAGTAACAATACTTCTAACACCATTTGATTCCACTTCAATATTATCATTGTAATTGAAGATTTTATTGAATATTATGAAAGCGCGGAATTAGATAAAACGTTGTACGTAAACACGTTATGAAGAGAGCGACATTGTTCAACACGCGTAATTTGCAGAACTCGCTAGCGCTCGTTTTGGCAAATATTACGCTTGTTGAACAATATCGCTCTTTTCATAACTAATTACGTAAATATCTATTGTACCATTACCGCACGCTACAGCAGTGCGGTAAGAATATTACCGCACTGTTATTTTCTAATTGCTTAGCAACTGCCCACTAATCTGGAATGTTGAGCTTTGCGCATAGAGAAGAGGTCAAAATAGTGTCACTTTTCCCACGATCGAAGAAAAAAGATATTTTCCTACGATCACATAGGAAAGTGACATATATCGCACTGTCTAGTTTTATGGAAAGTGGCCTTTATTCATAGCTGCTGTCAAATGAATTTTTATTAAGATTGACCACTGACAAGCTGTCAAATATATAATTTTTAATTAGATTCACCTATGTAATATCTAAATTTGAAGCGATCTATTTGAAGAGTGAAATTTTTGTCATTTTCTTGATTAAAAAAAATTTAGGGCGGGGTCGAGGATCGCTCCTGCGTACTCTTCTTCAGAAGTCCGATGTTGTACCAACTAATCCAAATCACCTGTTACGATAGTAGGAAAATGTAAACTACTTAAATTTTTGTCACTATTGATTGTTATTGTTAATTTTGAAATCACTTACGTAGACTTTAATTGTAACATTTTGTGTATCAATATGTCAGATGTTGATTACACATTATTTGGTGAAATTATCATTGGATCGTAGGAAAAATACTGTACATTACTCGTGTGATTGTCGCACTCGGCTAATGTCTCGTGCTACAATATTTCCCACTCGCGTGAAAAATGTCACTTTCCGCACACGTTATGTAATATTATACTATACATCAAAGCTATCAGTTAAATAAAGTGCCAAATAACGTTAGGTGAATTTAAAAACGTATCTTATATCTGTAGACAGGAGAGTTCGTGGACACTCCGTATATTTGTCAAATAAAACTAGAGTAATTTTGCTTCTTTACTTACATTTTATATTTTAATATTCCTTTATAATGATCCCTTTAAAATAAAAGGTAATTTTCTCTAAACTTCACTTAACTCATCCGCCCAGCTCATTTAGTAAATCTCTTAACATTTTATTTTATATTCCTCAGGCACTGGGGTACGGGAATATTAAGTTATGTCAACATAATAAATTACCAACGTTAAGACCAGGACTATCTTCAAAGATAATGGAATGAAATAAATATAAAGATTGCTTTCTGAAAGACTCCTTAAAAAAAGATTGGTTACAATAATGGCATCTACTCTGTACTGTATAGGGTGCTTAGCGTTAGCTGTATCTATCTAACCCTTAGAACATAAAACAGACAGGAAGGAGTCTTGTCACTCATTAGCTGTATAAGAAAATGCGACGGAAGTCGCCATTTGCAACACCCTAATTATGAATCATTTGTGAAGTTGACGTTTACTGACGTAGATTGTAGGCACGTTTTTTTTACATCATTTATTCACCATTGGTTGAATGACGTCAGTCTCCGCTGCAACGACATGCTGGAGTCATCAGTGGCACATAAAAAAACGCAGTTGTTATTTATATCATCTGACCACTGATAATCTATTTCTAAGTTGATTGTTGTTATTAGCAGTTCATCTGATAGTTCCACTTGAAATTTTTCCAATTTCTGACGCTGTTAATAGCGCCGTCAATACCCTGTCGATTGGTGGATCTACCGGTGAGTAAAAGAACGTGCCTTGTTTATGTAGTTTTTTTGATGAAAATAAGTTTAAACGGAAGTGCTATCAGAAGTATCATTCTATATTCGTATTTTCATTGTTCCTAGACAATATTGTTTCTATAGGACATAGGACAGCTTATACTTTTATATTTAATACATTTCAATAAGCTACAATTTTAAAATTTCACATATCCCATACCCTATACAAACAGTACGCCACTGTCAAAACGGAAACGACTATTCGCCATTTGCAACCTCCTATTTAGATGCAAACTTATTTGGTAAATGCTCCTTCCTGTCTGTTTTATGTTCTAAGATCCAACTAATAAGTTGAACATCGGCTAGAAAAACGGTAAAGCCATACATACGTATCTGGTGTGAAGACTTGAACGTCCCTATTGCAGAGTGCATGAACCAACAGCACTTAAAACTTCATTAGGCGTTTCTCCACTACACCTCATGATAGTGGAAGGAGCAAGGAAGAGGAATTTAGGCTACAAAGGAGAGGACTGGCAGGAAGCAGGCGGACACTCGCTTCCCCATGCTAAGTTGTCTCAAATCTGATTCTGTGAATAATTAATTCAAGAATTTTTTTGTGTCTCTGCTCCATTTCTAACCTTCTGCTTTATTTTATGGAGGTAATATCGTGAGTCGATAAAGGCCCAGTCCAACTCTTGCATATTCTCGTTTTTCAGGGAAATGAAATTGCTGATTACCTGAAATTTCATAATTTTTCAAGAGCTATTTTCATCGGGTATTAAGAACGTCAAGAATTATAAAGGCTTCCGAGTAACTCGTAGAATGGGAAGAATTTACTAAGAAGTAAAGCCGATTATTATAGAAGATTTGAATTCCATTTCGTTTCTTAGAATGTACCTACTGAATAATTTCCGAGCCGTTCCATCTGCTAACAATTATAAAAGAATTTACACAGCCATGAATTTCGAGTTTGTAAAAAGTCAGTTATGATGGATATTTTTTATCACAGACCAAAACTTGGGAAATATTTGAAGCAGAAGCGTTTGAAGATTATCTCAAACTTTTATTTATTGTCTAAACTGCAAAAAGTTACTAGAAATGTGTCATTTAGAAGGGGTTCGAAGGATTCTTGCATGGAGACATGGATTCATGATAAAAAAATCAAATAAATCGATGCAGCATGTTCAACTGACTTGAATCTTCAAAGTTATAACTCACTTACTTTACTCTTTTGGTTTCGACTGTTAGCGTAGCTTAATTGATTCTTTGGAGTGAATCATTGGTTGGGTTTGGTTTTCCTTCAACATAAATTGATATTATTAAGTTAAATTTTGGACAACTGTGTATACAGTTCGTTCGGTGAATCTTTTCCCATGTATGAAATTATTCACATACTACTTTTTGTAGTACGTATCTTTCCTACTCACAGAATCTAAACCACCGAAATGAAACCGTTTGTTCCATTACAACATAATATAACAAACAGAGATAGGCATATGATGAATGTCGGCGATAAGTTTAACGCGAATTTTTACGTTGACAGACCAAAGACTTGGTTTACATTTTTATTTCACATTTTTACTCATTTTTTCCACTTGCATATAAATTTAATTAAAAAGCTGTTGTTACAACGACTTACTTCCGAGTGTTCAAATTATTGTGGTAAGTAAAGATTATTTATCTACTTATTATTTATTCACTTCGCAATGAAAACTAACCTTAAATTGACATTTTATCATGGATATGGATAGAATACCATCAAACTGAATTGTATGAAACATATTTTGCTTCCACGAATGTAGAAAATATTGACCTAATTTTCTGAAAGACCAGAACTATTTATGAATGATTTTTTTAAGAATAAGTATACCTGGAAAAACGTACAGGAGCTGGTTCTAAATGTGTTGGAGTATTTTGTGTTAGAAAAAAGAAATGGAGGACATATTCTTGGCAAGACAACAGAACTAAAAGTGTACGTAAACCAGATGGTTATGATGGTAAACGTTTTATAATTGTTCATGCTGGTTCTACAAAAGGATTTGTCTCTGAAGCAAGTTTATTATTCTGTTCCAAATCTAGAGTAGCTGATTACCATGGAGAAATGAACAATGAAATATTTATGAAATTGATTAGTACTCAATTAACTCCCAACTTAGAAGAACCATCTCTTATTGTTATGTATAATGCTCCATATCATAGTGTTCTTTTAGAAAAGCAACCTTCTACTAATTCGACAAAAAATGAGATTGTTACATGGTTGACAACAAACAACATTAAGTTTGATACAAAGCTTACAAAACCTGAATTGCTACAAATTGCAAAAATGAATAGAAAAGGAAACGAGAGTATGGTCATGAAGTGCTGGGACTACCATTATCATTGTGAATTCAACGCTATTGAATTAATTTGGGCAAATTGCAAGTGATATTACAATAAATATATTGGTAAAGATGATTCAGATAGTTCTTTTATAAATATGTGGAGAGGCACTGCAACAATGTGATCAACAAATTTAGGAAAAATGTGTTAGGCATACTCTGATTCTAACTGTGAGGAAAGTTAAATGACATTTATTGTATATATTTATGAGTCTTAAATATACATATTTAAAATATTTATTATTTATTTTCACAACCCAAAAGATTTCTATTTTTCATTGTTGAACCTAATGGGTGGGACGGCCCAATAGTAATGGTTGCCAGCCATAACACTAAAAGGGCAATTCTGATTTGCAAAGTTTCTACTGAGGAAATTGTTATTAATTCTAACTCTTATGCAAGTAAATTAGCGGAATAACCCTATAAAACTCTGGAATACTAACAGTTTTTTCAAACAAAAGGTTTAGGTAGCATATCGCTAAATGGCTGAGAAATATTTACTAATATCTAGCTTTAATAATAAATAACGCACACCGTCATTTTAGCCACATCCTAATTGAAACATCAATCTACGACCTGCGTGTAATTTAATGTATTGATGTATTGCGTTTGTATATGAATGATGACGCATGGGAAAAGATTCTCCGAACCAACTTTATATGATTTTCAAATTGAAGATATAACGTTAAATACCGATGAAATCTTTAAACACTGAATAATTTGTTACATTTTAGATCCAACTTAATTAAAAATCCGTATTCTTCCATCATTAATTACCTTAAATTGATGCAAAACTTTTTAAAAGCTTCTAGAGAAAATTCTGCTGGCAAAAATTCTCATAAAATGAACGTAATATATCATATCCTTGGAAAGTAAAGGATATATTTTATAGTAAACTTGAAAATTCATCATTTTCCTAATTGAATTCATCATAAATTCATCTATTTATTAAACAGTTGCGAACTTTCTCGATAAAATATGAGTGCCTTGAAGATATCCAGCAATTCGTTTAGTCAACGCCAAGTGAACAAATTTATACCGAGCTCAGAATTCTAACGAGATTCTTTCTTAGCTGATACTTATAAATATACAAATTAAGTTTTAATTCGAAAATTTATCGTTAATTTATTCAGAATTCTGCCTAGCTCACATTTAAATCGGCCAATAATTATTATTCCATATAGCCATCCTACGAGTGGAATAGACAAAGCTATAATAGAACAATAGAGAGAAGTGAGCGTTTCGTGGAGGGGAAGTATGTTCTCTCTTGGACAAATATAATTTAATTCATATATTGCTTACTGTTGCTCTTACATGAGATTTTACTTATGGAAGATAGAGAATAATCCTAATGCTTAAGGGTTTCTTGAAATCTAATTGTCTTTTTTGGCGATAATTTTGGCGCGCTCTAGCATATTTCATTGGAGATATAAGTATATTCGCGATAAATGAGAGTAGTCATGTTTCCTCGCATCTTACCTATGCCGCATAGCTGCTAAACTATAATAATATATTGATATGGTACAAAATAGTGGACTAGCATACGAATTACGTGAAATTTACAAGTTATCCGGGCTGTTTCTGTCAAAATAGTAAAACAAATTACCTCATAATTCGTTTCGTTCATTTCCGCAAGGAATGCGGTCTTAAATACGTCATAAATTCCTAGTGGAAATAACCCATCCTCGCCATATCTGAGGTACATTATTCTTGAATTTGCTGATGTAACATAAAGATGAGTAAATAATAGAAAAATGCATATTTCAATTCTACTACATTTTTGTTATCTGAAAGACGAGGTGTTCCAGTTAAAGAATTACCTCATAAATTTTCAATCTCCGTAAAAATTTCCATTACAAGCGGTCAGAGAAGAAACTTGCTACTGAATCTTTGAAATAAATCTCTTGTTCTTGGTGATTTCTCTTGGTGATATTTCAAAGTCTTCTTTCGTAAACATTATTCATCCATTTATAAATAGTTTTATACTTACTTTATGAGCTGAAATATTTTAATCTTAGAAAATATGTTTTATTTTATGATTGAAGGTTTTAGTCTTTGAAAAAGATAATTGGGTTATCCAAATTCCATTACAGATATTTGTTGGATCCTTGGTTTTGCAAACTGGCGCTAACTGCTGGTAGATTTTTTATATTTTGACAGATGGTAAGAGTGAATTTAGAATCTTTGTCGAAACCAACTAGACATGAAGTTTTTTATATTAATACTCCTAATAATATTTAAGTTGGGTGAAAAACTAAATAATATACTTAATAGCTATGGATGAATATACCTAATTACTTAATTGAAAACTTGATAGAGCCAAACAAACAATTAAAAACTTACATCTCACAAAATAATTCCAAACTCATTCCATTTGATTTAACCAATATGATCTCTGAAATTCCTCCAAAAGAAAATTGCAAAATGCTCTGCTCAAGCTATGGAAATAATCTATTATTTCTCATTATTAATACCTTCTATCTCGAGCAACCACTATTAGAGTTACAAAAGTAGTGAAGATGATAAAATTCCAATACGTTTTTGCCGTAAGATCCTGATTATTTACAAATAATTGCTTACTTATAACCGATTGCGCTATTCTGGACCGTTCGTACTTGTCAAGGTCGTGCGCATCTCATACTTATAATCTAGAAATTGCGATGTCAAATTAATTCACCATGCGAATGATTTCACTGGGCAAAGAAAATGTAGTTTTTTTTATTGGTGAACCATTTTACCTATTTAAAGCACGCCTCAGCGTGTTTAAATCGAACTTTAAAACACGCGCGTGTTTTAAAGTTACCGTGGCAACATCAACAACTCAAGAAACGAAGTCTAAATCTATGGTCTAAATCATGTCTGAATGACAAATCTTTCATCTTTGATCTGACAGGAGTAGTTTGTAACGTCAAAACTTTTATTCGAACAATATTTAACAAATGGTTTTAAATGAAACTAACTGTTTCTAAATGACTCCACAATATATTTGAAAAAATGTGTAAATTGCAAGTAAATTATTGACAATTGTTTCGATAAATATATCATCGTCAGAATGACAGAAGTTACTTTTGACATGATGTATACTTGATATATATTTGGCTAGTCCAAATAGTGCCTATCTAGTGATTGACTTAATATATATGAATAGAAAAAAGAAGAAGATTTTACAAATAGTAGCTTTGATATTATTAGCCCTATGGGGATATTCTGGATATCTTTGTCCCATTTAAGATCAGTATAACTGTGCAATGATATAGGAAACCAGGAAAACTATATCTGCTGATCTTTACAATTATTACTTAAGAAGACAGTTTAATAATGGAGAACTTCCTAGATTCAGCTGTTCATTGAGGACTTCATATTGTGGGTCTGAATCTAGGAAGTTCTCCATTATTAAACTGTCTTCTTAAGTAATAATTGTAAAGATCAGCAGATATAGTTTTCCTGGTTTCCTATATCATTGCACAGTTATACTGATCTTAAATAGGACAAAGATATCCAGAATATCCCCATAGGGCTAATAATATCAAAGCTACTATTTGTAAAATCTTCTTCTTTTTTCTATTCATATATATTAGGTCAATCACTAGATAGGCACTATTTGGACTAGCCAAATATATATCAAGTATACATCATGTCAAAAGTAACTTCTGTCATTCTGACGATGATATATTTATCCAAAACAATTGTCAATAATTTACTTGCAATTTACACATTTTTACAAATATATTGTGGAGTCATTTAGAAACAGTTAGTTTCATTTAAAACCATATGATGAGTAGATTCCACGAAGTGAGGGTTTATACAGTTAACTTAATATTTAACAATGTCAAATTTATAAATTAAAATGGAAAGTGCCGCTGGTATTGTTTGAAATATTAATATTTTTAGATTTTTCTATTCTTAGAAAATGGTATTTAAATTAATACTATTGACATTCACAGAACTCAATAAGGTTGAACTTCCATCAAAATACAAATTAGTTTTTCTCATTTCCATGACAACACAAGGTATACATCATATACATCACGAATTCAACCATTTGACATTTAGTTCTTATTTCCATCTGTGATTTCCATTTCTTGTTGTTGTAGTAGTTATAGACCAGTATTTATAATTTCAAAGTGCACCAATAAAAAAATAGCGTGAAGTATTCGTGGATAACTGATCTTTAAAACACTTGCTCTATTTCGAGAAAAATCGCGCGTGTTTTAAAGACTTTAATATGTCAAGTTGACAATTATTGCTTCTTCTAGCCAACTGAGAAGTTGAATTTCTCTATTAGTGGTTAATAATTTTCTATCATTAACCTAGGTCAATAATGGACAAATTCAAAATAATATTTTGAGTATTCAGGGATAGTAGTTCAACAAAAATGTGTGCAACATAATTTTGTATACCCAGGAGATTGTCTTTAACATATTTGCTGCTGGAAATCACCTATCAAGATGAAATTATTTGAATAAAAATGCCATTAGTTTAAAATTCGCGCTCAGCCAAAAATGACTGATGACATAACGAGTACATTCATAATATCACAGAATACACCAGCCAAACAAGAAACGAAAGCCGGCGTAAATCCTTTGATGTTTTGGGAGCAAAATTTCGTGACCTTCAAACTGACGTTGACAGATAACGGATCAAGTTACACTGAGAAAATTGTTCACAAAATGTTAACTACACGCGAAAAAGTGAAACCAAAGAATCTCAAATAATAATTGTTTATTTTCATGACTTGTTTCGACAAAGTTTTAAATTGTTAACCTCAATTTATGAATTGTTTAAGTTAATTTAACAGCTCAACAAATATTGTTAAAAATATTATAAATATAAGTTTTAGCTTCTGTTTTTGGAGTAGGTACCATCCATTATTAAAAATAATGAGCTATTGTTTAACCAAATGATTCTTATTCTCTTTATTGTTATCGAAATTATATGTGTAAGTATGTAGCACTATATGTAGGATAGGGTGAGTCTAAAAACCAATACAATAATAATAGATTATTATTTATAATATCAGTTTACAATCGAAAGAATTTCAGTGAATGATGATATAAAATTTCAATAAGTATGGTGCTTGTTTATAAAATTTTCATTATTTTATAGTCAAAAGCTTCACTCCACCAGATTCTGAATTAAATTTTACACCCAGAGAAAATGTACTGATATCTGTGACAACGAAGTTATAAAAAAGAAGCGACAGTAAACTTTTCTCCATAGATATCGAAGTTTTGTTGTGTTTGTCAATAATTGTTTAACCAAATAATAATTATTATTATCATCCATCACTTGAATGACAGCCACGAATTGCACAAGTTTTTGGCGCCATTAATAAATGTAATTTTGTAAACAAATTTTATCGTTCAAAACACACAAAAAAAATGTAAATAATCAAAAAGCTTACAACAAAAAAATTCTTTGGTAAACAATAAAATCACATCATGTCATTGACAAATAACGGTCTTAAAATGGCGACTGTAAGACATGCGCACTTAGAAAATTAATTGTAAAATAGCACAAGCTTCGTTTCTTCTTGGGATGGTGTATTCTGTGATAATATATCGAAAACTGACAGTGTACTTGTCAGTCAGACGACGGGGTAAACGCTTCTTGTGGTACGTTTGTGAATTATTTTTAATTTTTGTCTTAAATTTGGCTAGTAGTGGAAAAAATTGTATATATACCATGGCGTTGAAGATATTTATAAACCTCGCACCTTACTCTGATCGGAGCAAAGCCCCTCGTGAAATAATCTTGGTGCTCGGTCAATAATAATAGTCTTTACCACCTTGGTGTATGATCATATACTATTAACTGTAGTTATAATGAAAATGTAATTATCATGAACGTTGCACGAATTAACCTTTGGAATTTTCATAATTTTTTCATTAAATAGGTAGTGGAATTAATAAGAGTGAATAAATACTCCGTTCAGCCTGTATCAGTAGGTAACTGAATTAGAGTGCAGTTTAAATGAATTTCCAGTTTGCCTCTTTGTTTTTAAATGGAAAGGTAATTCTCGTAGAGAATCTAATAGTGCTTTTCACATCTATTTATTTTCTCGAATTTTTCGATTACAATCCGTACTCTTTCCACCTGAAACGCTGTTAGTTGATATTTATTTTGGTCTGCAAGCGCTTTGTTTTACTTTGAAATGAATAGCTACCCTGTTCCGCTGCAAAAGGCGTCATAGTCTGTTTTCATGGACGTGCTCTATACAATTCACGTAACTATTACGAAATATTTCTATGGAACTCTTAAAATTGGGATCTTTTTTGGCCCTGTTATAACAAATCTACACAATTTTTTAAATTCAGCTTACTGAATCAGCTGCTTTAAAACTTTTTATGCTGTAGCTATCCAAATACTAACTGTTTTGAAACGATACAGATAACCTTAAGTCTTACTTTGTTTTAGTCCCATAAAACGTGCTATTCTCGTACTTCAAACCACGTAGAAACTATTTGATTTGCCCGAAAGACATTAACACCATTCTCATTCCATCCTTTCTGAAAAACCTTTTATATCTGCCTATGAATTTTGCAGGCTCATTAGAAGGGAATTTATTAGACTCATCTTTTAAACATAGAATGGTGTACAATTAGTATACTCTCCTAATGACCCAATTGTACAGGAACGTTTGAACATCATTAATGTGAACTTCAGAAAATAGAAAACGTTTATACAAGGTGTCCCAACTTATCGTTTACATGTAATATCTCGCTTAACTTAAAAAATATCTGTATCTGTATCTGTAGAGTAGGGAGAGTGAGTGTAGGCTTACAGCAATTAGGCCTAGATCATCGTCCATCCTGTTCTTCCCAGGAAGGTGGACAGGTCACTAGGAGACATCTCCTTTATATCGGCAGGTGTAGGCCAAGACTCACCGAACACACACTCTCTTATTGACGATAACTCCGGACACTCGCATAAGACATGCCTGACAGTTTCATCTTCCTGTTCACACATCCTGCATAGAGGTGTGTCCACTAGTCCCATAGTATGGGGGTGATTCCTTAGTTGACAGTGGCCAGTCAGAAATCATACTGTTAAACATATGTTTTCCTGGTCATCGCCAAATATTTCTTAGACGCCAGCTTCCCAAGGTCGCCCAAGGTGATCCTGGCAAGACAGTATCCTTTGGTTCCATCCCATCTCTCTCTCTTGAGTGTGTGAGGGTGTAACGTTTGGCTAGCTCCGCAATTGTCGAAGTCTTTAGTCCGTAGATATCACTGAGTCCTAAAATGTTTAGTCCAGCCGCTTTCCTGGCTAAACAATCAGCAATAAGATTACCTTTACTCCTGTCGTGCCCTTCAACCCTCCTTAGGAGAATATTGTTATCTGCCGAGCCGTTAGCTAAATCTTGGTGGCACTCTAATGACACACTAATATTCAGGCATCCATTGATTACGTGAGCCTAAAATAGGGGGGAGGGGTCCAATGAAATCTCCCCAAATCTCATTTAAACTGAGGGGGGATAATTGAAAATCTCACGTCAACTTCAAAAAATATAAAATATTACAGATATTGAAAAAAAATATTTTGTGTGTTCATTTTACCCGCTAAAATAAATTTCATGGCTGTTCATATTATTTAATACGAGAGTAATGTAAAGAGCTGCTGTGCGTTGTGGACGAAAGTTGGGAGTATAGACGAAGAAAACGTAGACGTTTCCAGGGACTGTCTTCCTGCACTACCAGGATTCCAGATGACATGTGTCCAATTATTTCGATCGAAAAAGTACACGAGTCTCCATGGATCGAGTAAAAATTCAAAAAAAGTGTTGTTTTTATCTGTTTTTATTTTGAATTTTATTAAATTTAAATAAATTAAGTATAAAATACACCTGAAAAATTAATAATTTTCCCGAGTAATAAAAATAAATTAAGTTTAAAATATTTTTAGTGTAAATCTCACGTAAGGGGGGGGTCCAGACAAATCTCACTAAATCTCATCTAAGGGGCGGAGGAGTCTAAACTGACCGAAAAAGAGCTCAGGTAATTAATGGATGCCCCCTAGGGCTTGTCTACTATCAGTGCAGATTGTTATGTTTTTGCCAGAAATTCCTTTTCTGGTTAGTTCTTTTGTGTCAATTGAAATACCAGCCAGCTCTGTTTGAACCACGCTGGTATTGCTTCCCATTCCCCACTTAAACCTTAGGCTTAGGCTTTGGAATTTGACGACTCTCCAGTTTGTACAGAAGTAAGTGGGTGATCCTGTATAACTATGGTATATTTAACAAAATAGAATCACATCAACAGAAAGTAGTCTAAGTATATGCGTTGAATTCCTAACGGAATAATATCCACGAACCACATATTTCTCTTTATGATTTTGCGCTTTTTGAAGCTACTGTTTCAATCTGCATTGAATTTTATTATTACAAATTCTTTGTCACATTACAATACTACGACCTAATGTGCCTTTCGTCGAATATTCACTAAAATTTTCCCGCAGCATTCATTCCTCTTTCTGCGTATAAGCTCGAGCGCGAACTCTCGTTCCTTCCATTATCATTAGAAGGAATATGAAATTAAATGGCTCGCTAATGACTTCCCTGCTTAACCATGCATTTAAATGACTTCTAAACGTGTACTCAGACTTACAGGAATATTAAACATTTGTCGTGAATATTTTCACTTGGTATAACTCATTTCCTATTCTTTTTGGGCCTTATTATGAACAAGTTTTATGTTGTTTTAGGAAGACTACGAACACTACAACTACTGTAAGCGCCAAACTTGATGGCGAGCGATCGCGCATGTATAGACTCTCCCAACTAAACTACCATTGGATTACGATAAGACCATTGCCGGTCAGTGGCGTACCTATGCCACAAAAATTATTCAGACAATGCCAAACGCCAACAGAATTGGAGAACAACTGATGATACGCCTCTGTACAGAGAGCATTTATAATATATGTCTTGCAAGAGCTGTAGTGGGAGGTAACATTGAAAATGAGTTTGTGCGCATGGGGGGTGGGCTCGCCATCAAGTTTGACGCTTGCAGTATATATTATGACAACTTCAACTCACGTGTCAATATCAACGAGGTAAAAGAAAAAGGAGGGAAGAGTGATAGTGTTTTAACCAACTTTCGACGGAAATAACATAACAATCTGCACTGATAGCATTGAAGCTATTAGCCTTGAACAGAAAACGTGTTATATCGGGACTAGTACTAGAGTGCCACCAAGATTTAGCCAACGCCTCGGCAGATAACAATATTATACTGAGGTATTATACCCAGTGACACCTACGGCCTAACGACTTCGACAATTGCGGAATTAGCCAAACGTTACAACCATGCTCAATCCCTTAGGAGATGGGATGGAATGAAAAGATGCAGTGGCATAGGTACGACACTGACCGGCAATGGTCTTATTGTAATCCAATAGTAGTTTAGTTAGAAGAGTCTATACATGCGCGATCGCTTGCCATCAAGTTTGGTGCTTACAGTAGTTGTAGTGTTCGTAGTCTTCCTAAAACAACATAAAACTTGTTCATAATAAGGCCCAAAAAGAATAGGAAATGAGTTATACCAAGTGAAAATATTCACGACAAGAAATATTTGACGGTGACCAGAAAAACCGTATTTATGACTGGCCACTGTCAACTAGGGTAACACCTCCATACTATAGGGCTAGTGGACACACCTCTATGCAGGATGTGTGAACAGGAAGATGAAACTTTCAGGCATGTATTATGCGAGTGTCCGGAGTTATCGTCGATAAGAGAGTGTGTGTTCGGTGAGTCTTGGCCTACATCTGCCAATATAAAGGAGATATCTCCTAGAGACATGTCCACCTTCCTGAGATGGACAGGATGGACGATGACCTAGGAGAACAACTCCTCGGAAGGATTTACAATGGGTCACATGTGGCCCAAGTGCTGTGAGCCTACACTCACCCTCCCTACTCTACAGATACAGTAGCCTTCTGACACTAGTGGCTCGTCTGATGGATGAAATACAGCAGGCTGGTTGATTCAAAATCAGCACTAGGAAGATTCGATTACCAGAGCAAGCGAGGATGATTTTTTGCCGATTGCCTGATCTTAAATACAGGAACTACCTCAGCCTTTATCAGAAGAGAGCAAAAATCAGTTACTTATAGACATCTCCATGATCTAAACACAACTAGCACGAAGGCTAGGGAGATGGTGAGTATTCAATGAAACAGATTCTCTGAGCCTGCACCTAACCTAACCAACACGTACATTGAGGTTGCTATGGAAGAATAGGAAAATATGCCGCAAGCTTTTGTTGAACATTTGATTTGAACATTTGATATCAACCTTGCCTCGATAAATAATGAATGGTAAGAAGTAGACGAGAGCCTACTCGGTATTTAGATGTATTTATTCTCTTTTGGTGATTCTTTCGCCCAGCAGTAAATTTAAGGATTAATAATTCAACTAGCAATTGATATCAACGTAGCGTGCTTTATAGTTCCCTTTGTTTACTTCCTTGTTTAATAAATTATACAGATTTTAATAAATTCTCTGGAATAAACAAACCTCGTTCAGCTTCGCTTCCTCTTCCTGCATACAATTTCGGAAATCCTCACTCAGAAGCAGCGTCAAATTCCAAAATCAAAAACCGCTTTGGAATACTAATTACACCCGAACTGGTAAACTTTACCTGTTCCAGATTTTTTAGCTAATCTTCTTTTTCCAGATGGATGTTTTGTTCTCAGAAGCCAGTAATTAAGATAATTGGTTAAGACGTTTTCTTGGATGGATCGATAACTGTTTAGTAAACATTAGCAGGATTAAATTCAAGAAATTTCAAGGAAATGGGCTTATCTACTTTTCAGCTGAATAGAATAATCCCGAAATGCCAAGACTGTTAATTTCTGGAAGGGCGAAAGAATTGAAAATATATCGAAACTTCTCTAAAAATGTTGGTGCATAACATAAATTTCAATTTTGAATTTGAATATTATGTTTTATCAATGCTGATAATTGGTGGTGGACAAAATCATAATTAAGATTCAATTGTTTTTAATGTTTTTATTCTCACAAGGTTTTCATGTCATTTATACTGTGACGTAGATACACTTGTAGTTAAGCTTGGTTTGGGTCGTTTAGGTCGCGTAGGAATAAAGGGATCGGGAGAGTTCTGTGGGTATTCCAATAGGTTTTTATTTGGTAAAGCACTTTCAACAACTTAGTTGATGGTTATTACTATATTTCACTGAACAAATTGTGTGTGTCAACAGAATATGAATAAGAATGAATATAAGAATGAAAAGTCATCGTATCTTGTCGATTATCACTCATTTGATTGTCCTTCACATCACGTCAAGGCGGTGTCACATTAGGGTGGTGTTACACACTGAAAGAGAAGTTAGCTACATAAGGGTTGATATAGGACCACAATCTGTCGTCTTCTTTTTTATAATCGTGATAATGTATAGGATATGCTCAGAAAGTGGCTAACTTCATCTTCAGGTTTGTTACGTATCTGTAAGTGAAAGTTGCAAACATTTAGGAATAGGCATGATGACTGATTTTGAAAAACTGCTCCACGATGTTTTCGCGTATTTCCTTTATCTACAATAAATGTTATTTCTGTAAGGAACAAAGTTTTAAAGGAGATATTCAATTTTTAAAAACACATTCCAAATTATCCACCAAAACGCTAGAATAGTAATGGAGTCTGTCTATGACATCATCAATTCGTAAATACCATTTATAGGCGATCTGTGTCGAAAGGTTATCTATGATCTGTGTCAAAGTCAAACTTCAAACACTTGACAGCTTGCAGGCTAAAAGTTTATTTTGACACATAAACAAAATTTTTTCATTTTGTGCGATTAGTTACCATAGAGATGAATCCTAATGTTTATCGATAGTACGCGGCTCCACAATGTAATTCAAAACAGATGGTCGGATCATAGATATTTCCGAAAGTACGACGTCACTTTCTTCTGATTGGTGTTTGAGATAAGATGGCGGATGGTTAAATTTTGTGCTTATATTTTCACTAATATAAATGTTATCAAACATGTAAAATAAAAATTAGTGATTTCTTTAGAATTTCTGTATTTTATATGAATATATCAAATCAATATTTTACTGATTCTTAGTGACTGTCATCATGCCTATTCCTGATTCACAGTTTTCTCCTGAAATATTCGGCTTAAGAAATATTTAAATTAATAATTGTCAAGAAGTACTGATATATTTTTATAAAATAACAAAAACCGGATATAGGTAGCCCTGCGGAATGTAATGAGATACTTTCTTGGTGTATTTTATTTACTGTGAAAACGAATTTCGCAAACTATACAATTACTTCAAAATAAATTGGATGTAGCTGAGTTAATATCAATTTAGTTTGCAACTGGAATACAGTTGATTAAAAAGTTTTTCATATAAAAATGGAAAAAGAAAGTTATATTAGTTGAAGCAATGAATATAGATAGAGCATATCAAGGTCGTATGCTCTCATGTTTCATTTTTCGCTCGTTTTGCGCATGACGTCACTCAAGACGTACTGTATCTGTATCTGTAGATCTATATCTATCAATAGGAAACAGCACCTCGCTCATTGGAATGCTCTGCAAGGTCCTAGACAATCCAAACTTCTACTGAAGGGATGGACTGATGGACACGCTGGGGCAGCTATTGAACTACCAAGGAGTAGGTTGAGGAAGATAGCAGGACTCCTAACAGGGCATGCGGCATGACTGATGAAACGTCAGCCCGTGTTCTCTTAGAGTGTCCACACTGGACTGTATTACGCAGTCCCTGTCATGGCCCCTGGAGACACAAGCAGGCATCCACTGAAAAAGGTTGTGGCCTTTATTGAAGAACTCGGCTTCATGGATGTCTAGGTAGCAGGAATGGCACAATGGGCCCGCCAGTGGCCTCAGTGCCGGAACCTTGGCTTGAGTTTGTCTAGGTCAAGGCTCGCCTGCTCATTTAGTAGTAGTAGTAGTATCTGTAGAGTAGGGAGGATAAGTGTAGGTTCACAGCACTAAGGCCACATGTGACCCATTGTACATCCTCCCGAGGAGTTGTCCTCCTAGGTCATCGTTCTTCCTGTCCTTCCCAGGAAGGTCGACAGGTTACTAGAAGACATCTCCTTTATATCGGCAGGTGTAGGCCAAGACTCACCAAACACACTCTCTTATTGGCGATAACTCCGGACACTCGCATAAAAGAAAACATGCCTGACAGTTTCATCTTCCTGTTCACACATCCTGCATAGAGGTGTGTCCACTAGCCCTATAGTATGGAGGTGTTTCCTTAGTTGACAGTGGCCAGTTAAAATCCTACTGTTAAACGTAGGTTTTTCCTGGTCATCGCCAAATATTTCTTCGGTGCCAGTTTCCCAGGGTCGCCCAGGATGATCCTGGCAAGACTGCATCCTTTGATTCCATCCCATATCTCAAAGGATTGAGCATGGGTGTAACGTTTGGCTAGTTCCGCAATTGTCGAAGTCGTAAGGCCGTAGGTGTCACTGGGTCCTAGAATTTTTAGTCCAGCCGCTTCCCTGGCTAAAGAATCGGCAATGCGATTACCTTTACTCCTGTCGTGCCCTTTAATCCACCTCTGGATAATATTCTTATCTGCCGAGGCGTTAGCTAAATCTTGGTGACATTCTAGTACTAGCCTCGATATAACACGTTGTCTGTTCAAGGCTAATAGGGCTTGTCTACTATTAGTGCAGATTGTTATGTTTTGCCAGAAATTCCTTTTCTGGTTAGTTCTTTTGTGTCAATTGAAATACCAGCCAGCTTTGTTTGAACCACGCTGGTATTGTTTCCCATTCTCCACCTAATCCTTAGGCTTAGTGCTCTTTAGTAAGCTCCACATCCTGAGCCTTCTTTCATTTTTGACCCCTTTGTATATACACTCAAGATGTTATTTGTATTGTTGAGATAGCATTTTTCTATGTAGTCTAGGTGGTTTTTTCCTATATATCACTCATTCTACATTCTATAATAGTTAATCATTGACAACTTAGATGTCCAGAAATTTGTCAAGAACCACCGAGATAAAAAATAGTTCATACATTTAAAATAGAAAAACAAACTAAAATGTACTCTGTTTTATTCGGATAAATTTATTCGGATAAAGGCTGTAAACTGATGAGAGTTCAGTAAAAATCATCAAAAACACGGGAACTCTTGCGAAATAACACAAGCAAACAACCATTTTACGTCTTGATTGACGTCACATGTAATATTAAGCCGTCCACTCATGCGCAACATCTTATCTTCTGTGTTTATATCGTGGTGCATATAAATTGCAAAATACATTTTCAAATCTTAAAATTGCATTTGTCCCGTTTAAATCTATATTTATCTCCTCAATTCGACTTAGAGTATCTACTTTATTTCAGGATAGAATATAACTGATTCCCGAAGGCAATTTGGAGACGGTTTGCATTTATTTGAATGATTTATTATTTTGTTTTGTTTGTCTAACGATTTTCGGCTTTTCGATTTCCATAAAAACCTGGAGTTTGTTTTCCATTATTTGATTTTTCCGATAAAATTCTTTTTATGCCTTTTGCAGTATCTCCAAATAAATGATACATTTTACTTTGGACAGAAAATTCGAACCTGCAATTTGTTATCCTTGCCATATCTCTTGGTACAAAAATGTATTAGTTGGGACTATTGGGAGAAAAGGCTATTAAATGTAAATCGTAAAAATCAACTGGCAAATGTAGGACCTTTCAATAAAATGCATGATTATGATGCGAGATAAACAAGGAGTTAAGAGAGGCTCAGTCAGATAGTTATGTTAATGGAAGAGGGCTGGTTTATTATCAACTGAAATATGAAAAGACTTCCTCTCAGCTTTGTGATCATTCAAAAGAAACATAATATATGATAAAAGCTTTATTTTTGAGCCAAATTGTGTTTGTGTCCGAATTTTCAGTTATTTTTCACTAGATAAATCAAATATTCACTTATTAATGGATGAAATGCTTATTGACGTTTCCTTTTTAGATTCTCAGGTTTCATCAAAAACATTTTTGGATATGGCTAAGCAACCGTGCATTCGTAAAAGTAAAACTACTTCAAAGTTTGTACCATACAAAATGTAGTGGTATAGTCAAATGCAATCTCATCATTCGGGTCATACGATTCAATAAAGACAAACTCACCGTTTTTGTTTTCTTTTATTGCGTTTCATCATAACTTCCAAATAAAATCCGTAAGATGAATAAGACAGACATGCAATTTTTACGGGAGAAAAAAGGATATGTATTTAGTTTTCAGCGATTCTAAAAAGTATTTTACCAGCGAAGTTTTTATTTAAATGTCAGTTTTGTGACTTTGACAATTCAATATGAATAATAAGTAGCAGTTTTCCGGTATTTTGCATCCTCAAGCAAAAAAAATGGTACTTAATCTGATAGATTATTTCGAGAATGAATGAAAAAGTGGAACTTTGTCAACCAGTGTGCAGGAAACATCAACCATCATTATTTTTTCCGGGTATATTTGTAATCCCACATTTTGGTAACCTCTGTGTCTTATGATTTGATACATATCGTTGATGACCTTTGAACGATAAGAGCGCTTTTGACTATACCTGTACTTGTTAAGACCTTATGTAATAACGATACAGAGCCAATAGGTCTATTGAATAAAAAAAAGTATTGGCTTCTATTTCCTCTTATTTAAGTATTTTCTTAGTATAAATTGAATAAAAGGTCAGTGACTACTTCATGTAAAAGGGATTACTTATGGCCATAAGCAAACTCTTCTGGTTTGAAGTAGTTACTTAAAATATAAGGATTTTTCCAGTACTGGCTTATTTTTATTTGAATAAAAATAAGATCTGTCTTAAATTAGTAAGTATAACTTGACGATTTTTAAGGTACCTATAGAGCATCCTTTTTTCCTACGGTAGCTGCTAGTATATTGGTTCTTTTGAATAAATAATTGTCCTAAGCACTTGTAAGTATTCGAAAGTGCTATGAAAATGGAGTTCGACTTTTTCAAACATAACTTTCCATTTTTTATTAAACCAGGGCGAATTTAAGAAAATTAAGAGTCCATTATTTGAACTAATTTTTCAACGACCTCTCCAAATCTGTAATTTTTTATGAACGCTATTTGGAACAAAATGCACCTTGTTAAACATAGTGGACTTCATAAATGTTCGTAGCAGGAAGAACTACAGGAAGAGAAGAATCATCAGCCCAAGCAAATTTAAGCTCTTGTTGCGTTTTGAAAGTGAAAGTGTAGACTATATACTTTTTGAGCAATTTGACAAACATAAGTCTGTAACCGCCAATTTTTACCGGCAATTCTTCCTCACTCGAAGACATGGTTGCGACGAATAGACCTATACAACGCTTAAACTTGAAACCAAATGCTTACTTGCGGTTGCACACAATCCTGTCACGACTTGTTTAGTATGAATGTTTGTTTACGCAACGAAAAAAGTAAAAAAAGTAAACACTTGTAAATATAAGTAAGTACTTATGAATATCACTCAAAATTCAAAAGATTTTTCCAGTATTTACTTTCGAGAGAGTTCTAGTTTTTATTCAAATAAAAATAAGTATTAGCTTCTACTTAGCAGTTTTAGCTTTTTCTTATAAGTTATGACTTGCAAGTTAATACTTTTTTTTATTCAATAAACTCAATCTTCCTTTTTTGACTAGCAACTAGACACCTCATCATAAATGCAAATCTGCGAAAAGTTTTACAACGTTGGCCCAAATATATCTCATGGTAAACAAGACCCCGCATCTTCTTTCCTTCTTCCAATACATGATTTCCAATAGTCGCTCGGAAAAATAATCCATTACAACCATCAGGTATTTGTTTCCTCCTTCTGTCAAAGGGAGTGGACCGACAATATCAACTGCAAGTCTTTCAAAAGGCTCTCCAGGAAATTATTTCTCGGCTTCTTGTTTTAGGACTTCTGTATCTGTATCTGTAGAGTAGGGAGGGTGAGTGTGTAGGCTCACAGAACTTAGGCCACATGTGACCCATTGTACATCATCCCGAGGAGTTGTCCTCCTAGGTCATCGTCCATCCTGTCCTTCCCAGTTCCCAGGAAGGTGGACAGGTCACTAGGAGACATCTCCTTTATATCGGCAGGTGTAGGCTAAGACTCACCGAACACACACTCTCTTATTGACGATAACTCCGAACACTCGCATAAGACATGCCTGACAGTTTCATCTACCTGTTCACACATCCTGCATAGAGGTGTGTCCACTAGCCCCATAGTATGGAGGTGTTTACTTAGTTGACAGTGACCAGTCAGAAATCCTACTGTTAAACGTAGGTTTTTCCTGGTCATCGCCAAATATTTCTTCGGCGCCAGCTTCCGAGGGTCGCCCAGGGTGATCCTGGCAAAACTGCATCTTTTGATTCCATCCCATCTCTTAAGGGATTGAGCATGGGTGTAACGTTTGGCTAGTTCCGCAATTGTCGAAGTCGTTAGGCCGTAGGTGTCACTGGGTCCTGTTTTAGGACTTTCTCTACTATTGCAAAGATCACATTTATTGCACCAATCTTCTCGTGTCAGTGTTCTTTTAGTACCAAAATGTCCTCCTGAGTGGCTTCAATGAAGTCATGCTGCCAGTCATAGTATAGAACCAGCACCTACACAAAAAATATCTGTCTAGCTCGTAGAAATCAACCGTAATTTGGTAGACTAGTCACTCCCGCTTTAGAACTTTCTCCAAGTCTAAAGCTTTCGAATCTGATCTAGAGCTTATATTGATATTGCTGATAATGTTTGGAGAGAGACAATAAAATCCGAGATATCCTACGATATCAAATACTATCAAAACAACTCGTTTTATTCCGTGGAATACAATAAACACGTGCTGAAACAATGGAACTGGGGCTTTTGTCGAATCAAAAGTGCTCGAAACAAAAAAGGGAGTGTCACTTTTCGAGCGTATCTATCCAAGGATTGGGATTGTTTTAAGCCGTGTTGGATACCAACTTATAAATGTAGATTTTAATCACTGCTTTTAATAAAAAATGTGAAAAAGATTTTAATTTCTCTCAGAATTCAATCTTTGTAAAACGTGTCATAGGGAAGTGTCCATTAAAAAATGCCTCTTCTTTATTATCATTCTATTTGTACTTAAAAATGTTCAATTTCTTGGGTGTAATGAGAATTATTTTTCACAAAACATATGGTTTTAAATGAAACTAACTGTTTCTAAATGACTCCACAATATATTTGAAAAAATGGGTAAATTGCAAGTAAATTATTGACAATTGACAAAAACAATTGTCAATAATTTACTTGCAATTTACACATTTTTTCAAATATATTGTGGAGTCATTTAGAAACAGTTAGTTTCATTTAAAACCATATGATGAGTAGATTCCACGAAGTGAGGGTTTATACAGTTAACTCAATTTCACAAAACAATCTACACGGGAAGCAAATAACGTCGCCCCGTGTCAAATTTAATAGTGCTGTTTTGTTTTCATCCCCATTTAAAATATTTAATTCAAAGAAATTCTAAAAACCCTCCTTTATGCTAGTGGACACTGAAAGTCACAGTATTCTGGGAATGTCCTCTGACATAATGCCTCCAGCAGTAAACTACCACCTGCCTCATTCCGTCCTAATTCCAAATAGAGATGGATGGGTCATCCGTAAGGATGAACTATTAAGAGACACAGACGGCTCAAAAGCACCCTCATGCTCTGGTGCAGGTGTATACGGGCGCAGACCTAGGACAGAAAGTTCAACCTCACTAGGATCCTATGCAACCGTATTTCAGGCGGAAATTTACGCCATTGTTTCATGTGTGAAGAGAGTGGAGCAAGCCAATCTCATACATAGAACAATAAAAATTTTCTCGGGCAGCCAAGCGGCTTTGAAAGCACTTAGCTCTCACCGTGGAACGTCTAAATTGGTTTTAGCCTGCCAAAAAAGACTCTCCTCAATAGGAGAACTCAATAAAGTATTGCTCGTCTGGATCCCTGGCCATTCTGGCATGGCAGACTCTCTTGCAATTGGTCTCTCTTTCTACCTCGGACCTGAAATATCGTTCACCAAATAAACCAATCGGCATTGTTAAGAAGCTGAATTTGTTTGGTGAAATCTGAATAGTTGTGAGCCACAATAGACTCTTGCCAGTCGCAGTGGAGGGTTTTATAGACCCACTCATCACAAACCTAACCTAACCTAACTTAGTCACATATTTGAATCAAAATAATCATAAGAGAAGAAAAAGTTTAGGTTTATACAGTAATGTTTGCATTTCTCATCAATTCGAGTTCGAGCCAATGATTGATTGAAAATTGAATTGAAAATTAATTCGCTTTTTTTTCTAATTCAAATAAAGTAAAATAGATCAAAAGTTGAAATAGGAAATTGTCAAGAAAATGCGGAAAAATCCAATACTTATATCAAACACTGACGTGCAATTTTCGCATAGATGTAAGATTGCATATATCATGAATTTATTATATCAAATATTTCTCCAACCAGTTTCTGTGCTATATATGCAATGATGGCAAGCCTTTTTCCATTTATTTTGGCTCAATCCGTTTGGTGTGATATATATACATGACTATATCATATTTTTTTGAATTTTCTTTAAAAAATATTAACAGATGAGTAGCAGCCGGCTTCTTGTAGTTCAAAACTGTTGTGTATGTAACGATGTATTGCACACATCCTTTTCTATGCTTCACAGTTAAATATTATTAATATGTCTCCCCTATGCTTCGCATGTTATGCTCGTTGCCTTAATGTTAATATTTGCTACCATACAACCCCTCAGGGTAATTTCTTTTTAAAAAATATGCGAATAAAGAAGCACACGAGGTGTAACTCTTTACACATTGTTTGAAAAAAATCACATCTCGAACAAAAAATGGGGCATATTTCGTAATCTAAATTGAATCGTAAATTTTATATGAGTCTGGTTGTCGCGTAACACCTCCTTTCTGGCACTTGAATGTCTCGGCGTGGCTGGGTGTCTAAATAAACCTTTAATCTCGAAATGAACGAATCATTGTCACTAAAGAGAGCGATAGCTTCGACTACCCTATCTTCCCAACTTTGAAACTATGCCCTGGAGAAACCGGATGTTTAACTTTGGATTTGTTATTGGAGGACGGAAGTCGCGTCATAAAGTCTTAAAGAGTTTAAATCGGGAAAGATCAAACATATAAGCTTTTGGATTTTCAATTATATATAAAATAAACTTATAATTTTATTAAGGAATTTGATGGAAATCATGGATTTGTTTTTTACCTTTTAAATTTGGAGAAAAACAGAATTTTCAATGAAATGTCAATAAAGTAATATCTAGCACTAAGCATAAGGATTAAGTGGGGAATGGGAAACAATACCAGCGTGGTTCTAACAGAATTGCCACAAAAGAACTAACCAGAAAAGGAATTTCTGGCAAAAACATAACAATCTGTACTGATAGTAGACAAGCCCTATTAGCCTTGAACAAACAACGTGTTATATCGGAGCTAGTACTAGAGTGCCACCAAGATTTAGCTTACGCCTCGGCAGATAACAGTATTATCCTGAGGTGGGTTAAAGGGCACGACAGGAGTGAACGAAATCGCATTGCTGATGCTTTAGCCAGGGAAGCAGCTGGACTAAAAATTTTAGGACCCAGTGACACCTACGGCCTAACGACTTCGACAATTGCGGAACTAGTCAAACGTTACACCCATGTTCAATCCCTTAAGAGATGGGATGGAATAAAAGGATGCAGTCTTGCCAGGATCCTGGGAAACTGGCCACTGTCAACTAAGGAAACACCCCCATACTATGGGGCTAGTGGACACACCTCTATGCAGGATGTGTGAACAGGAAGATGAAACTGTCAGGCATGTCTTATGCGAGTGTCCGGAGTTATCGTCAATAAAAGAGTGTGTGTTCGGTGAGTCTTGGCCTACACCTGCCGATATAAAGGAGATGTCTCCTAGTGACCTGTGAACCTTCCTGGGAAAGACAGGATGGACGATAACCTAGGAGGACAACTCCTCGGGAAGATGTAAAATGGGTCACATGTGGGCCACATGATGTGGCCTACGTGCTGTGAGCCTACACTCACCCTCCCTACTCCACAGATACAGAAAGTAATATCTAGTTAATACATATTTATTGTATAAGTGCATTAGATAGTCTAAGCAAGGCTCGATGGCTTAATTCATGGAGGTTTAACTAATACACGAATGCTAGTCATTTAGAATCAGATTTCATCGAAAAGCGATTTAAGATTTTGCTCTGACAGCATCTGACTCCATTTTTGTATCTTCCTTATCCTTCATTCTGTTATTTCGAAAAAAATCTCATTTATATTCCAATAAAAATTTCTCAAACAATCAATATAATCAAAAGTAGTATACTGTGCCGGTCCTGACCTGCATCAAGCGCTTTGTTAAAGCAGCACCTTTTTCCAGCATCCCACTTATTTCGTCATAGGTCATACTTATCGGGGTTTTGACTTCCGTTGTTGAAAAGTCCCATGGGCGTACATTTTCAACATAGGGACAGGACCTCTCGGTGGGATGAGTTTGTTTATTCGGTTGAGGTCAAAAAGACACTACAAGGATCGCTTTTGTTCGAATAGGAGTTGGTGTGAAAATAATTATGCTCGGTTCTCTTTGTTATTGCCTCTCACATACACAGTTGAAAAAATCGTGCATGCAAGTGTTTAAAGTTGAGGAATAGACTTAAATTTATAGACAAACCATATCTGACAGTTATAATCACGGAACAATACTTTCTTGTATTTAACTTATGTTCTATGTTTAACGTGATAATAGGCATGATAGTCCGCTAGGATGGTCGAAAGTTTGACCAAAGAATACACCAGCTTAACAAGAAGCGAAGCCCGACGCAATCTCTTTGATGTTTTGGTAACAAAAATTTATGACCTTGAGAGACCGACGTTGACAGGTAACTAAATACACAGAGAAAATGATCAAATTTTCCAATATCGGTGATATATATTGGTTGACAAAATGAAGTATGACAAGTATATTATTATAAAAATGGCTCCTTTCTGACATGCGCATATAAAAAAGGATCGGAAGGGTGTATTCCATTGAGCTACTATTAAGAGGAGATGACACAGTCGACTATCTTATAATAGGAAAGTGGTATCACATGAGTGACATTGTGATGTTAGCAATATGGCGTCGACGGCAGAGCCGGACAATTTAAATTTTCAATCAATAAAAATATATTCACTAGTGAAATTCTTTTTCACCTAGGTATAGCGTAGCGGCTTTTTGAATTTTTGATTAGAGGAGGTTTTCTTCGTTAAAGTGCACATTATCGTCTTTTTGACAAGATGAAATTGATAATATAGAAACACTGTATTTTGTTGGCTGCCAAGAACCTCTTTTCACAAATTTCAACCACATATCTCTTTTTGATGGAGTTCTAAGAAATCTAAAACTATTGAATATAATATGAAGTTAAATAAAACTTATTGAAGTACAAAGAAATATATTCCAGTACAATCCTGTTCCGATTGTTTACTAACCTATGATATGTTGTTCCTGATGATTTTTTCGTATTTACACTGTCTTTACTTGTACAACTTCGTGAAGCACAAGAAACCATTATTATTCAATTATTAAAATAGAAAAAAACGACACTAACAAAAAGAAAATCCAAAAATGCCCAATTCACATCCACAAAACAATACTAATGTCAAGTTGACAAAGAAGTGGTAGTAAAATGGCGAAACCGATACCACTTTTATGACAGGCGTAGCGACTCCTCTTAATCCTAGCTCTTAATACTAGCTCCATGGTGTATTCTTTGGTTTGACTCAAAGCTAATGCAAACTGACAGTTGATAAACACAGCTAAGATTTAGTTAGTCATACCTCGTCTAAAAGTTCTGGTGAATCTCTATTCGATCATTTTGTTTTGCATTTGTTGTAACTCCTTCCCCGTAAAATTTAGTAATGTATTTTTCTGTTTCAGGTAAGCACTTCAAAGTACAGCCCGTTATTTTGGAAGCGGGATTTTTCAACCCAATTAAGTAAGTGGTAAAAATAGACGTCTAATGTAATTATGTACGCCATTCAATTCCCGTCAGTGACATTTCGAAATAAAAAGACTCCATGCGTCAGGACTGAAAACGGAGCTAACATATAGCCCTTTTTATATAAAACGGAGAAAAACACCGGTAATAGAATTAGGAAGGATCCCACTGCATTGGGAATAACAAACTAATCTTCATACATTAAACATCCAGACCGCCAGCTTATTTCAATTAGATAAAATTGAGGAAAAAAATTTACTTCATTTAAAATTTCATCTTTAACTTATTATCATACAATTTTTTATTGATACAGTGTGTCTTAAATGATATACAGGGTACTTATACCAGCCAGGAACCACACATACTGAAAACTTGGGAAAAGATACAAGCAACTTTCAAGCGGAAATTAATATTCGTTTATTGAGGGTAGTTTGTCAAAATGAAAATATAAGTAAGTGTAGAAGTCGCGTTATAGGCCCGTTTTTAAATAGGGTAAGTTGCCCCAATTGGCAGCATGAAATCGCGGTACACAACACAATTATTGCAATTGTCAAAATATATACAGTGCTATTCAAAAGTCGCCTCCCCCACTCACGTCTTTTGAACGGCTACACTTACATTAATAAAATTTGGAGGGTGAAAATAAAGTGTTGTAAACTTCCCTACGAATGGAAACAGGTGACGTAATAGTGATAGATGACGTCACAGTGCCACTCTGGCCAATGTCAATGCCTTTTGAAAGGCATTGACATTGGCCACATAGCCATATTAATTTTGTTTGGATTTAAACTTATTTTGAAGGATAAATTAAATAAATACCAAAATTATTATTTCACATTTAAATATTGAAGATTTTTCAGTCCGCCTCCGGTGAGTTGTCAAAAAAATTGACGTTTTTAATTCAATAGTATTTGTTGCTTTGCAAAGTTTTTCTAAATAGCTTAAATATTTAATTTTATTATTGTTTAAAGAGACGTTTAAGAGTTTACATAGGCAAAATGGTCTTACTCAAGCCGACAAAGTAGCAGCTATCTTAATAATTGGTGAATCTAGAAAGAATCTCCATGAAGCGGAACGTTTATTTAATGAGAGATACCCAGATCGCCCTATCTCGAGAACTTATTTGAGGAAGCTTCTTCACAAGTTTGAAGCAACAGATAGTGTTCAAGATGCCAAACGATCTGGTCGACCAGCATTTAGTGATGACAAAAAAATTGATATAGTTGATGGAATGGTAGTAAACCCTACTTCCTCTTCAACTAAAGTTGCGTCTATCTATGGAGTAAGTAAAAGTACAGTACAGAGAGTGTTGGCTAAAA
>CAJUYH010000235.1:21712-94246 GCA_910591685.1 Galerucella tenella | reverse complement strand
CCGGCTACTCCACTACTTTTAATCTTCTCGTTTCTCTATTCGCTTCACTATCATTTTTATTATATATGGATGGTTCGTTTCGGTCTATTGTTGACACTGATGGTTAATGAAAACTGGAATGAAGCGAATATATACTGGAAACATTACATATAGATGTTTATGTATATATATATATATATATATACATCTGAATGAAAATGTAGAAAATGAGGATTGAGATAAAGATCAGAACGAAATGGAACAACATGTGCATGAATAAGAGACAAGACGTAATAGCAAGAATGGGCTGGCGAAAGAATACGAAAGAATGAAAAATACAGAATGAGTATATCTACATATATACATATATATATATATATACTTATTTATGTACTTTATATAATGGAAAAATACCATATGGTAAATAAGAAAATGTTAACTCCAGCCATTTGCGTCTACGAAAAACGAGTAAACTTTCATTAGACTCTGTGAATTATAAGCAGTGCTATTTGTATTTTTTCGTCTTAATTTTCGCTTCTCACAGTATATACTTTTATTATATTTTCTCTGTGTTCCTTTGGTGTACCAGTTGCTTTCACCTTTCTCCCCATGACAATATTATCCACGTCTCTTTTTTACTTTTCATCGTAGTGTCACGTAGTGATATTTTTTTTATTTCTCCTCTACTTTTCACTTTTTTTTTTTTTTTGCTTCTTCCTATTTATGCCACTTTGGTGTTGTATCTCGTACGCAGCGCGCCTATGAGCATAGAACCTACGTATGTGCATGAAGCCTTGAGCATCAAAGAAATGTTTACATTATAAAAGACCTCCCGACTATCACAAAGTGATCGTACACAATTAACGTGTATAGTCATTCTAGTCATCTGATAAAGTTAACAACAATAACGTCAGAGAGACGAATAAAACACAAGTGGCAACTCAATTTACGTCGTTTCACATCTTAACTTCCATTAGGATTACATGTCAACTTAAAAGCTTTCACTCACTCCGTCTCTTTAGTTCTTTGTCACATTTTCTCACATTTATAGTCTCATTAAATCCTTTCATTACCACGTCGGCTAATCCACATATACTCTTTTAATTGTGATTTCAACAATAATAAAATGAAAATAATAATTGTAATAAAATCGACGAATGTAAAATGCGAAAATAAAAAATATGTAAAAGTTAATAAATTTTTCGTTCTTTTTTCTTTGCATATTTTCTCTTTTATATCACGAATTTTAGAAGTTTGTATGAAAGTGCGGGTCAGCATTCAGAGTTTAAAGACTTTTTAGTTGAAAATTTTGGAGAATTTCATTATGAAATGACAGAAACGAGAAACGAGTCGTCATTGTCGTTGTCGTCGTCGTCGTCATTGCCAGCACCAATGCGGAAATCCAATGAACATTCTACGTTTAATGATTGAGTTATGCTGGGCTAAACGATATTCCACCGATTGGAAATAGCTAGTGGCCTAGATCGTCCCCGTTGGATGTCGAATATATATCGAGTTTGTGTTGGCAGATGCCGTTAATCATCCGCCCACCTGCACCACCATCACCACCACCACCATCAGCATCAGACATCTGCAAGATATTTCCACGGAATTTTTTCAAAATTTATCTCAAGCAATTCCTCTCATTAATTTCTACACCATTCATCCCTCAATAATAATAATAATATAATTTCGCATGAAATCAGGTAGTATGAAACAGTAGCAATCTAAAAAAATTTTTAATTTCATTTATTTTACTGCAGCTACCACAATGTACGTTAGATTAGTTGACACAGTCACATTTATTTATACATCTAAAATTCACAGAACTCTCGGTGAATTTAGTTTACATGGCTGTGTTTTTATACTCCCCTTGTCAAAAAGAAAACGGCACAATGAAAAATATAAACTCTCCACGAGTTTGCTAAAACAAATGAATAGTAAAACGTAGAACACAAAGTAAATTATTATCAATGCATATCAATCAGTGTATAAATTATTCATGGAAGAAAAATATATATATTTATATTTGAAACATCACCATATATATAATAAAGAAACAAAAAATTAAAATACACCAAGGTAAAGATCCCTCGCTTGCAAAGTACAAGTACAGATCACCAATATTTCATCCACAGTCTCTTATTTATTTATATACACGTACCTATGTCTCGTATACACATCATCTTCTCTATTTCCTTACCCAGTTCTGTCACAAATTCACCTCCCTCTTCCGCTCACACAAACTTCGTAAATTCAAATATATATATATATATATATATATATATATATACATATACCTTTCATAACTGAAATGCTCTAGAGAATTCCGGATATTTCTCTCTGTGACAGTGAACGTTCACAGGGCGAATCTTAAATTCCTCTTCTTTTCCTAAAGGCGACCGGCCACGTACACCTCGCGTCCTTTTCTATCTCTCACTCTGTGCATAGTTGAGTGAATAACTCTGGTAATTACCAACGACCCAGATGAAACCAAATGTGTGTATATATATATACAATATGTACTATAGCCACGAGGACAGTGAACGCATTGGAAATGCCGCAGGGACCACTACGTTTACCACCACCGCAACTTTGTGAGGGTGTTAGTCTCTACAGCCCCAAAGTTCACCAAATATATATAAATACATGTGCATATATATATGTACATAAGTATAAGCAAACTCTCGTGGTGATTAATCGTAGGATAAATTGTTGTTGGAACGAGAGAGAGAGAGTGAGATAGAAATTCAACATATAATATTTAGTCGCCTTGATATTCTTCTCTTCATTTTCATCACGAAATAAAATCACATTAATTGCTCAGCGAATATACAAATGATATTTTTAACCTAACTGTAAAATGAATCCAAATGTAATATAGTAATTTACAGTTTTGCGTATGTCTAGTTATTTTTTATTACAATATTTCTTAAATGAAATTGAATATTTACTTTTATCATATTCATTCGAATTTATGATAAAAAAAAATGTTAAACAAATTTTAATATGGACTTTTAAAATTCCAAATGACGTTCTATCGTAACGCAATAAAATTAAAGTGAAATCAGAAATGGAAAATAATTATGAAAATGAATAAAATAAAATGTGGAGTACCTCTTGATTTGTCACGATACATTAAATTTTAGGTGCTTTGATCCAGTGGCTTTTTGTCTCTTTGTATTATTGTCTCGCTTGTTTCTCCATTATCTAAATGGCCGCCATTCTGAAAGGAAACCAATTTCATCTGGCAGACAGCTAGCTACTTGAAACGAGAGTTAATATATGTGCATTAGTGTGTATGTGTATGTGTAAATGGTAGATGAAAGAGAAATGGAATTTCTTCTGTTGACTTTATCATGAATTTCTACCTAGATAATTTCAAAATAATTCTCACTATAATATTTATGGACTGCACAATGGACAATCGTCATCCATTCTATTTTATCTAAACCAATTTAGCCAACGTAATAGTGTATATATATATATATATATATATATATATATATATATATTTGTAAATGCACAGAGGCTTCAAAATTATTTGGAACAATTCAATATTCTATTCACGCATTGTTTCATTCACACATTAATAACATCGACAATCACCATTTTTGATATATTTTCATCTATATAGGTGCACTAAACCAACAAATAATAGCTAATGGTAGACTGTGCATCATTTCATATACCACATTTATTTAACTGGCTATAAAAGAGGTAAAACTTCTTCTTTTGCTTGGTACCTTTTCTTTTCCTTCACTCCCTTTTGCTCGCTTCAACGTCAACGCAAACCTTCCCACAACAGAACAAATAAATCCCAGGTCAAAAAGTTCTTACGTAAAAGCAAGACGAACTTTATCAATACATGTGGCTGTTTTTCTTCCACATTATACACACATATACACACGCGGGCAAAGACACAGTCTATATACACTTGATTTTCCTTCTAACCCATTTATCTGTTCTTCACCATGATCTATAGGCAATAGTATAAAGTCCAGAACAATATAAAAATATTTCATTGTATTTATATAAAATGTAGAACATTTTAAAATAAAAAGTGCCAAGTTAAATAGTGTAATAAAGTTAAATTGAATAATTTTATATTTCTGAAATTATATCTTTATATTGAATTTTCGTAACCCGATAATAATATAATACGTTGAGTATCATAATAATTTCAAAAATAAAAAAAAAATTGAATAAAATGTAACAGACAATCCAAGATCGAGCTTTCCATAGATTCCTATTGGTTCGCATTGATACTTATATACTTCTACTTGAGGACAAGTTCGAAAGCGAATATTCAATATGTATAAAATATCCCACCAATATCTTCCAAATACACGTCCCAATTACTATTTTAACACACCAATACTTGTCCCCATAATCTATTCACTATGTATAAATAAATAAATACTTCAATAAATTATATAAATAAAAATATTCCGTGTTTTGATTTCATATCATTTCAGACGCCGCAATAACTGAAACCAATTCACTGGAGGTAATGGGTCCAATTAAAAATACTTTGGCCCAGACAAATGGCACTGCTGTACTACCATGCAGAATACCAGATCCAACAGTCGGAATAGTGAGTATATATATATATATACACATATACTATCATATAAAACAAATGGAAAAAAAAATAGTATTAATATTTAATAACAAAAACGAAATGTAAGACGATGTAAAAAAAAAAAAAAAGACGAAGAAGGTGAAGAGGAAGAGGAAATTTATGCCCACATGTCAGTATGAATTTTTCCAACGTTTGCAGAGTGCAATATGTTTTCATACTCTTTCACTCGTCTTTTTCGCATTACATATATATATATATATATATTATATAGTACAGTTTGCATAGTGCTGTGGTGGTGGTAGTTATAATAAACATGTTTGCAAACACAACTTTGTGGTGAAATACGCAGGCAGGCGGGTGGTAGATATAACTACGCAATATATAACATTTTTTGGTAAAACACGTTTCGCCCAGGCTTTATATAAGTGTATATACCAGTTTGCATGGGCTTAAATAAATAATCAACACACACACACACACACGCCTACTGATGTATTCAAGACCTCACAGGACAGATCTACTGAGAGACCTGACTCGGGGACTTGGCGTGAACAAGAACGACCAAAGTTAAAAGAGACTCACACAAGGCAAGAGAAGTTGAATTATAATACGCCATCTGTTCACCTTTACTCTCTCTCTCTCTCTCCCTCGCTCACCCTCACATTCTAATGTCACACCCTCTTCCCAATTTCTTTCTCTTCAATATTTACAAATGAAACTTCGTCCAATATTAAAATTATCAAAAAGATATTTTCTCGTATTTTTTTATCGTCATTGCGATTGTACATTGGATTTTTAATTTCGTAATATATCAAGCTGCATTATATTTGCAACTAATGAAACAATAAATAATAGAGTGAAACCACTGTGAACACCCGAGAATATTGTAATAGAGTGAGAGAGTTACCAAGGAAACGATCATAATCATAACAATATTCTCATCTTGAAACTAATTTTCACTTGAGCACTGAAAGCATTTTTCCCTCACTGTCATAAGTCTCCAAGTACTGGAACAAAAATATGGACTGTATGTTCGACTTTACGATGACAACGATGACTGTATCCGGTATGAAAACGCCCAGAATGCATATTCGAGAGTTATAACAACAATATAAACCATGAAATGAAAAGAAAATTAAGAAATATAAAAACAAATATAGAGTGACATGAGGAGTACTCGTAATATTAACAATAAATTATTCAATAATTCTTGCACTCAACAAGTCTACATCAACTTAAATAATAAAATACAATGTTGCACTATGATTTGCGTATGAATATTGCTGATTAAACTGGAATTGAATTAAAATATGGATATGCAATGGAGAAAATATATGACTGGAGGACATTTATTTGATAAATATATACAGATACCCACTTCCGGTATTCATCTATATCGACAGCATGAAAATTCATTCTCATATTTCTCACAATGTTGTAATAAATAAGCGGATGGTTCATATACCAACCGAAAATTTATATACGTTCGTATACATATAAATATTTAATGTACATTTGAATGTATTGGATGACACATGGTGGGAATATATAGTGGATGTTGTCATGATTGGCGCGAAATTGGTTAGTGTATATCCAGGAAATAATTTCAAATTATTCCCATACACTAATCCCATTACAAATTTTGTCATATACGCATTTATGCACACTATATGTCTGCATACATTTTAGTGTATTCCATAATGCATTGTTGTACACAGTATACAGTCATAGAGATAATAGAGCTATAAACGTGTATACACACATGTCTATATGGTACATACCATAGCGTAATACATCATAACTTTTCATAGCTTTCCTGTTTAAACTGCCGTGAAATTTTGAAATGCGACGTGTAGAAAATGGCAAGTGTTCAATTTGTTATTACCACAATATATTTGTATTTATATTGTTGCTTGGCGGTGAGAAATAGTGTCGAGAAAAATAGTTAATTCTGTTGGATTGGATTTTTTCTTTTTTTTTTTTTTTAATGAAAAATCATTTCTTACATTGGTCGCGTCCACTTTGTGAAAACGATATTGGATAATATCTACATCAAATGGGGTAATATCGCTTGACGCGCCTCAACGACCCCAATCGAAGTAGACGTGAAACTTTATACATATATATATATATATATATATATTGGGGTGTGTGTGTACATGAATTGGTGCCTTTATTGCGACCGCGATCGATTTTATACTAGACGTTACGGTAACTGAGACACATAAGAGAGAAATTTGTTGACGCGTGGCCGGACAATTTTCACGGACGGTCAAGTTACACCGACTTGTTTCACTAAAGTATTGAAAAACACATGTGGGTTCAATTTCATAGGACAAACACGAACAAAAATGTAGACAAAACTGTGAATGCAATGTGTATATATATATATATATATATATATATATATATATGTATGTATAAAGAAAAAGAGAACAACGAGGGGGTAGGAAGAATGTGGCGGTTCGGAAGGATGAATGTCATTCGATGAAAGCGATTTTATTATATATGTATATGTCTATGAGTGTGTGTGTGTGTGTACATGAACATATATGAATGTAAATAGATAACATATTGGAATTTTTATTTTTTTGTTTTTTATATTTTTTATTTTTTTATTTTTTTTCAAAAATATTTCATTTGAACAAAAGCGAAAAAAAAAATGAAATATTCCCTCACGTAACATGATTTTTCTGTTGCACTCTGAAATACGGGAATTCATATTCACTATTGATAAAAGAGATGATGAAAAGCAACAAAAAAATATATTATAAATGAATTGTTACGTAATGGAAATTTTTTAAATGCAATTTATTAACTAGTGTTATTATGCCAAAAATTTTAATTAGTAAGATAATAATGGATTTTCATATTGGGTGAATATATTGGATTTGTAAATTGAGATGTAGGAAATTTATGAAAATGAAGAAAATTAGAAGGCTACTCAATGTATAAAATGGTGAACGTGGGTGTGTGTGTGTATTTGCGCATATGCACATTGTAAATTTGTGAATATGCATATTCAGTCTCGATGTACCGGACATAAATTTAGCACAATATAGTTATGAAAGCGACATGAATATTTTGGAAATCAGTGTACGTATACATGGATATGCAAACGGTATGCAATGCTTGCGATGCAATACTTATTATACTGTGAACGTTACAAGGGCAACTTCTCCAATTTTCTGCCTCACATACGATCAAAATTGTCTGCGGAATTTCGGAGCGATATATGGCACACACAACATTCTATTTCCTCTATTCCGTTAATATATACATATACCCACGTATATACATTTATTTTATACAGGAGTCTCACGCATATTGATATATTATAATATCGATTTTACTTCGTTGAAAGGGGTGAGAAAAATATGTGAAAAGAATAAAATGAATATATTCACCACTGCAGTTGCAAATAAATCAAAATTGAAAATCGTAATAAAATATTTTTATTTTTTCACTTTGAAATACTTATCTTTTTTTCACTCTACTCTGAAATTAATATTAAAAAAAAAGTATTTTTAAACATTGTGATAAATGTTTATCTACATTCGGAAACTGTTGCTGCAATTGTGTCAGTGGTAAATGAAAATGTTTCTACACCAATTGCAATATTTACATTATCTATTGTTAACCTTAACAAATTCACTTTGTTTCAACATTCTATAAAAAATGACAAATGAAAAAAAATCAAAAAAAAAAAAAGCAAATAAAATGAAGCGGAACTAGTGATAAAATTTTATTTACACGCGACTCGGCAATCGCCTTGGTGGTAATAAAATTGTTTGTTCTCCACAATTATGACAATAAATTTGCATAACCTATTTTCACTTTGCAGTAATTATTCACTTGACATAAATACAGAGGAGAAATAAATATAGGAAAAGTCCTTTAACATAATTCACGTCAACAATTTCTGTGAAATCAGTGGTGGTCGTTAGACATATCCATTATAAATGAACAATAAAAATTCTCTGCAATATTTAATTACAGGATATGCAATGTGAATGCATATCGACTTATGACTATTTATTCTAGTCCATCAACCATCAATTTTCCACCTGTGTGTAAAAATAGCAAAAGAAGCAGAAAATAAACGACGAAAATCCAGTTGAAACTTTCTGTGGCAAAATGAATTTATCTGCAAAATTCAATAATTTAATCACAACGTTATTAAAATACATTTCACCAATCATATTCCTTATCTGCTTTAGTATAAGCATGTACAAATAGAACAAATTTCTGAGTATTGAGTGCAGGCTCAATGGTCTATATCTGTACCACAGCAATAAAAAAAAACATCACCAATTCATCATATATATATATATATATCAATCATTTTAAACAAGAGTTATATGCACTTGTCAGTTACATTAACAATACAAAAACATACTGTGTTATAAAAATGAAGAAATTAAATATCATAAATTTATTTCAACACAGATTAATGAACAATAAAATTTTTATATTTCTCTCATTATAGTATATAAACGAAAGAAACAAAATAAATATAAATAGGTTAATGTTTTTGTGGATAAACTCGTAAAAGACGAAGTGTACTAAATATATATATATATATATATATATATATATAAGTAGGACAGGGTTGAAGTTGATGCTTTGAAGACCATTAAAAACGTTGGCGTGAGTTTGGTGCCCAAAACTTAGATATAGTGCGTGTATATATATGTGTGGAGTGTGTATGATGTGAGGGTTGCGCACACCAGTCGTAAATTTATATCTCAAGACTCGCCAAGTAACGAAACTTGGCAATTTAGTTACACGTACATGTATATACCTCATTATATATATAAGGGAAGGTGGAAGAAGAGAAAGACCCAATTGGATTAGGCGTGTTGAATAGTATTCGGTTATTGTCCCATTCACCCTCTCTATATATATTTTTCCACAGCACTCCCTTCAGACACATATAATACAATTAATTTTCAACATAAACATATAATGGATCCTCAAAACTCAAAGATGTCCATATAAATGTGCTGGTGTTTCATTCATATATCCCTCAACAAATTATAATATAAAAGAAATATATATATATATATATATTTATTTGTATTTAATTTTGATTTTTAAATCACAATATAATATTAAAGGGTGGCATCATAATAAAAAATTACATATAACTCTTTTATTACATTCAACCAACAATATTGTATGTTATGATACAATTAATACCCCGTTGCTGTATACATTTATATGACAAGTGAATGAATCTTTGTATTTTATGCAACTGCCATATGTTTTGTAATATTACGTTTTATTTATCTATACTATTTAATCATTTGAGGATAAAATATTTGTGTATGCACATCTAGCTCACAGCGTTTTTATATTTATTTCTACAAATACAAATGAAAAAACAAAAAAACAAAAAAAAAAGTGTTTCATTATTATAACAAGATGCATAATATTATGTTTATGAATTCCATTCACAAATAAAATTGTGCATATATTTAACTCTCTGTCTTAATCCGTAATAGGCGCTCCAAGTTGAATCATTTCATCACTGTCATTTTTGCTCGTAAAAGATATAAATATGTCGTTTACATTTCGCCGATTTCATATTATATTTTCACACAATAATATAGTGCTATTTGAATTTAGTATGTGAAATATTAAAATGATTTTAGTGAACACGTGTATAGGTGTGTGTTTGAATATTACCAATATCTCCTTGAGTGTCTATTATTCTTCAATATATATTTTTACTTTTTTTTTATGCTGATATACACACGAGAGTTGATGGTATGATATAACAAAGAACGTTAAATTGAAAGAGAAAATAATACTTGTAGTGCCATCTACTTGTCATGACAAAAGTGAGGGCCGTAACGGGGCTTCTTTGTACATTTATATATTTACGTCATCCAACACATTAAAATTTACATATATAGGGAGAGAGACACATGAAATACTAAAGAAATTTTACAATTTTCATGAAAGATCAATTGAAATTCATGAGAATACTCGTGAATAATATGCAATACAACAAAGCAAATTTGCTGTCATAAAAAATAGTATTGAGAAAAGGAGAAATCAAAAACTAATATGAAACAAGAAAAAAAAAGGAGAAGTTGTTGAACTTTTTTTTTTATATGCACAGCTTATCTTCCATCTAAGTAGACATTGCGCGTATGAAATTTCAAAACACAGTTGGAGATTGGAGTTAAGAACATTCAATGCAGCTGGGACTTTGTATAATATATATAGGCCGAGTATATATACATATATAAATACAATGTATTGATCTAAGTATTTCGTGTGCGAGCAAAACGTTTGCTTAACCCCTGAAAGCTTTTACCTAAACTGAAAGATATCCACATAAGGGCGAACTCGTGATGAAAGCAAAAGCCTTTCCATTTTCCTTGTCGGTGAAATAGGGATTCTATTTATTTTATTTTATTTATTTGTTTTTTTTTTCCTTATTTATTGTTCAATGACATATTAAATGACAAGTGGAGAGAAAATATATACAACTGTTTATTTATATATGCATATATATACACACATATATATATATATATATATTAATGTACAGAGGAAGCAAAAAAGTTTTTTTTTATGTACACGAAGACACCAGCAATGGCAATAAAAATCCAATCTGTTGATTCGATACGAATTACTATGCGATGAAAAGTGGCTGTGAATAAGCCACTTCCATTTTCGGAATAGGGTCGTGCACAATATCGTCGTCGTCATCGTCGTCGTTGTTGGGTTGTACGTGAGTGGAGAGAGAATAAAATTGGCCTAGTGGGAATTTTTTCTCTAGCAGTATGTATATATATATATATATATATATGTATGGAGAATAAAAATGAAAGAGGAGTGAACAATGAAAATAGCAAAAATAAAATGCTTCGAGTAGGAAAATGGTGAAACAAACGTAGTGTACGCAACCGATTAAAAGCAATTCTTTTTCACACACGACGAAGATATATTAATTGTAAATGAACGGTCACAAATTTTATCGCTGTAATTATTTTTCTTCATACACGTTCGTACAAAAAAAAATACAAATGCAATAATGATTCATTCTCTTCTAAATTCATACAATAATTCAATGACGTGAAGTAAAAATGTTATTCAACGTGATGTATTACGTAATTTTTTTTTATATTGTTTTTCTTTTGCATTCACTTTTATGCTTGTACAGGTGACATGGGTGAGACGTAAAGACAGGCAATTACTAACAGTTGGAAGTGAAACGCACTCGATGGACTCACGTTTTGTTGTTCGTCCAACAGCCACTGATTGGACATTGAACATAAAAAATGTCAAACACGACGATGCGGGACTGTATGAATGTCAGGTAAACCGAAAAGACAGAATTAAATGAAATAAAAATAAAAAGATGATTAAAAAAAAAATAGAAATAAAAAATATTTAAAAATGAAACAAATATTTCATCAATAAAAATAAATTGTTATTTGATTGTTTGTTTGTTTGTTTGTTTGGAAAAAAAAAAATTAATTGAAAAAAGGTACCTACTGATCCTATGCAATATAATTATGTGAAATTAATGGTTACTGAGGCATATTCACTAATTCCTGGTGGTCCTGATCTTCATGTCAAACAAGGATCAAATTTACGATTGGAGTGCCAACTAATGGCTGCCACTGAACCACCCACATTTGTTTTTTGGTATCGTCAAGAGAGAATGATAAATTATGACGCTGAGCCAGGAGTAAAAGTTGAGGCAACGAAAAATGGCTCAATTTTGATAGTGAACAAAACAAAATTAAGTCATGGTGGTAATTACACATGTCGTCCTAGTAATGCTCGTGCATCATCTGTCATAATACATGTAATTGAGGGTGAGTAAAAAATATATAAACGTATATCCACGTAATAATAATGTTCCTAACATAATTTTTCCTTTCCATATTTATCATTGAAATGGTCCATTTATATTTTACTTTTATATTTTTTCCCTTCCAATTTATCATTTCATACACATATATATATATATATATATATATACATATATATAAAACTAGCTAATATAAACAAGATAAATTTGTTTCAAGATATTGACGGCCAATCAAAATTTCAATATAGAATCATTATTTATATTTATTTTTTCAAAGTTTACAAATGTTACCAATTAATCAAACCTCAATAATAAATGATTAATTAATGCAAAATAAAAGTAAGTTATCAAATATTTGCGATGTTTCCATTGAACTTGCGTAACTTGTATCTTTTGATGTTTAATTTATTTCTATATATGGATATTTGTGAATTGTTGTAGAGGAAGAAAAACCCGCGGCAATGCACGGCGGTGGTGATCGTACAAATTCATCAATAAATTCAACATCCAACATTCTGCTAATTCTATTGGTAAATTTCCTCGTGCAAATACAACTGCTACAGCGTATATATACAATCGACTATTTGGCAACGTGTTTCACGTGACTAATCAATCAAGACCGTTCTATATCACGAGTCCATTTTCGTGTGCTCGTAGACGAGCGAGTGTAGTGACGTGACTTGGATAAATTTCTTGGCCCATCTGTCAGTGATTCCCTCGACGTCGTCTACACTTGTACTATTCCTCCTCTATCTCTTCCACCACATCCTCTCCAATGCCGAATAATTCTCGTCCACTGCAAACGTCTGACAAAGAAAAGAGAAGAAAAAAAAAAAGCAAAGAAAACAAAGTATCCGCAGAGAAATGAAAGATGAAAAAATAAAACAATTCACCTCACTGTCAATTGTCAATTGCTCTACTTCGAATTTTTTCACTATTAAATTATAAAGAATCTTGATTATTCTCCACGTACGTGTGTGTGTGTATGTGTGTGAACATGTTCAGGTATATCTGTGTAAGCCAATGGAAAGAAAAAAATTTTATTTGATAATGACGCAAATGTGTGTAGAAAATAAATATAAAACTGAACGACAAGACAATTTCAGTAAAAGTTCAAGTAGAGAAATCAGTGTTGGGTTTCCCCTCTTATTCCCCTTTTCTCTCTTCGCATATTGCTTCTCACATTGTTGTATATATATTGTAATACAGCGTAATCAGTGTTGGCTAACGATAATCATTATAGGTGCATGAGAAAAGAGATTGGGGGAAATTAAACCATCCATTGTAACTCTTTAACTGCATTATCACTCGCCAATGTCTACTTGAAACTTACCAAATGAGGGAGGGTGCAAGAGTAACAGAGAGACAGAGGAAAAGAGATAAGCTTTGTGCACTCACGATAGTTGTAAACTCAATTCACAATTCTAGATATATATATATATATAAATACGTATATATCTTTTTGCCTATGTGAAATTTACTGGTGAAAGAAAGGTAAGAGTAAGATATAAAGTACATAAAAAATTAGAAAATTATTATTGAATCAGGAGCAAAATATGACAATTAAATTTATAGATATTCGAGTATGTGTGTGTTTTTCCATTTAATTTATAAAGAAATTAATCTTTATTATTTTTTGTGCATAGTTAAAAAAAAAGATACGGAAACAAAAATTTAACAATAAAATAATTCGCATAATTGAAAAAAAAATGCAAATGAAACACAAAAAAGAGAGGAGATGCAAACAGGATATACAGTGGAAGTATGAAAATTATGTAAAGGACAAATAGTGAGGAAGTAACTTTGTATTTTTAATTAACGAACCTCAGTGACATTCACTTGTTTGCATTTAATCAACGGTGCTTTGGTCAATTATGCGACATGTTCATATAAACCAGTACATATATAAAAATAAAACTCTTTACTCTCTATTCGCTGAGTAAAATACACTATACGTGACTGTGCAAAGTCGTCATTTAATATACAATTAAATAATTAAATTTAATATATATAATATTAGTTGAAATAAAAATAATGACTGTCATTCTTATTCTCAATATGCTAAATAATTGCTCACATCATTCAATATACATTGGTGTAATTGATGTATATATTCATTAGTAATTATGAAATAAAAATTTGAAAAATTTAACAATTTATTTTATTTTACTATCGATGAAATTTTTAATCTTTTAATTCCGTTGTAATTTTTACTTTTCCTGCATATATTGCTACGATTTTAGAATATTCTTTTTACTTACAGTGCTAACTTCTATTCATACAATACAGATTCTTTTTGTACACATAAAGCTGCAAAATTCCATACAAAAAATAATCGTACAACAATTGCAAAAATCCATTTTTCAACGTCAATCAAAATAACATTGATTATTTTAAATAATATTGTACATGATCCAGATAATTAATTGGTTGTATCGTCACACTATATTTATTGTTTAAAATATAAAACAAAAATTTTTATATAGACAGTTGTAAAAATAATAATAGTTAAAAAGATGATTGACACTGTTTGTTATTTATTCATTTATATTTCTCCTCACAGTGTCAAGTTGAATGTGAAAAGAGGGGTCATACATCAGTGATATGTGGGGCAGTTTTTATCATTGTACAAATTGACGTGACCCGCGCAACTGCCTCTGACTCTACGCCCTCGAGGGACGCCGTAGGAGAAATTGAGTTGAGAATTGAACCTCGAGGAATCCTCATATCACTTTTCAGTTAAGGTTTTCACTTGTGTTGTGGTTTTTCCACAGAAAAAAATAAAGAAGTATGAAAAAAAGTAAAGGGAAACGAAAAAAAAAAAAAAAAAAAAAATGAAATGGAAAAAAAGACGAGCGTACGAGAAGAAGGCAAAAAAAATAAAATGGTAAAACATGTGGGTGTTATTCTACACGCCCACTGCATACACATTGTATACAGTTATATATCAAATAAAAAAAATGAAATATTTCGCAGGAACATATGACACATCCACTACAAGAGTTCTCTTTTCAATGCTTTTATACAAATATAAATACCAATAATAAAATAAAATATACCTAATAATTATATATTGTCAGTACATTCATTTCATTTTTCGTCTTTATCAGTCAGGGACACATAACATAGATGGAATTGTATTGAATTATTTATCGAGATGAATTTCAATTGTCTCCATTGCGGTAAGAGTAAATAAATAACATTACAATGTTAGAGTGCAAATGTTCGCATAGTTTCTTCCACTTATCTCTTATCCTACCATAAGAATAACAAAAAGACGCTAATTACTCAGAACTAACTTGCATTTAATCCATCCTGCTCCTTTTACTAAAAGTCACTATACCATTGCGCAGTTGAATATACATTAAGCATTTATATCCATATGCTAATAACGTATTCCACTATACATAAACAAAAATATAAATTCATATTTATATATACAATTTAATCCTCTAATGATGTGAAATGTTTCTACATATTCACATACACTTATACATTAATAATGTTAAACTATCATAATTATTCCAAATAGACGTTGATAAATTACTGCAAAAAGTTTACTAAAATCCAAAAATAAAACTGTATCACATTATGATATTTATATGATTTATACTTCTTGCATAAACTTAGCAATTCTTTCACATGATGTGAAACATTCTGTCTCACCAATACGCAAATCATCTGTAAATTACAATTAAACATTTTATCTTAAAATATATAATTATACTAGACAATTTTCATTCATTTAATGCCATTCTATTGAATAAATGAATAAAAATTCATAAAACGTTCACCTAAAAATTTGATTTCAAATAAAATATTGAAAGATATAACAATAAAAAAATGTCAATGGCTATATCTCATGTACCGCAACATCAATAAATATAGGCTAAGCTTTGTGTACATACCTATATATAATAAAAGAGAGAAGGATGAGAGACGGAAAAATAAAAAAATGTCCCATTGATATCGCCCTCAACCGTTTCACAATGTAAAAAGTTATAAGCTCGATGTTACTATCGAGATTAACATTGCACCAACCTGAAAAGAGAATTAGAATGCATATACATATACACATAAATATATATATATATATAACAAAACTTCGAATGTCTACATACACTTATCTCTCATCTTCTTCAATTCCTCTTTTTATTTTCTTCCTGTAACATTCTCCGATGGTTCTTACTACCAACCAAAACGACGTTCACTCATACAATAATCGTCCATGAATGACGACGGCAAAATCGATATTAAATAGATATTTGAAATAAAAAGTAGTGTGTTAAAGAAAAATAGTCGACACGATCCACTTTATACAAAAGAAGATATAAGCAAAGTGCATTTGCTCGCTTCAGAAGAAAATGTTGCCTTGTAAAAATATATATCACTTTGAGAACTTTGAGCTTTCAAGAGTAGTCAATGTATCAAAAAATTTTATTACAATACATTTATTTATACACATATATATATATATATATATAAATATTCATCATATATTTTTATTTCGGATTTAGTTTCTATTCTGCGCTTGTCTGTTTAAAAGAGAAACTCCACCGTAACCTCTTGCCCCAACTATTTATTAATCTAATTCTTTATAGAGGGCTCACAAGTCCCGCGGGCAATTTTCCCCTATAGTCACTGGGTGAATTAGAAGATGCGCCAAGCGGAAATCATCTTTTCTCTCTTTGTTTCTCTCTCACTCACACTCTGTACCACGCTCTCATCTTTCGCCGTTTTCTATTTCACTACATTCCGCCAGGCATCACGACTTTGTACTCGACGCGCGTCCGTTTTTCCCGAAAAGGAATCCTGTACTGGCCGTTGTTGCCGAAGGAACTTTTAGATTCGCAGAACGACCTATTTACTTAATTCCACACGGAGATCCGGAATTTTATCCGGACGACGGAGAAAATCCTCTAACTATATTTGTGAATATATATATATGTGTATGTGTGTGTGTGTGTGTGTCTGTAGATAGCAACCCTCGACCTTTTGTCTCTATCCTCACTTACATTCCCAAATACTACTTGTGACGATTAATGTGCAAATGCTTATCCGCAAAATCGTACATTCAACACAATTCTACAGATATACTGTTGCAGATAAATAAAACGCAATTTACTCAGAGCCATAAAGAAAAAAAAAAGAAGAAGTAAGAGATGTATTAATAAATCAATGAATAATAAATTAATACTCATCTGTTGAGAAGTTTTTTTTTTTTTTCTTCTATTTCCATTGATATATTTTTTTTTGTTTAGACACGATGGGATGTAGTGATATATTCTCGTTTTTTTTTGTTTATTGTCCACGCTTTCAGTAATGAATGTGAGTGCGCGAAATCAACCGAATCCCTAAAGAATTTTTTTGCATTATTTTTTATTATTTGCACATAAAAAAAAAGGCGAAAAGGCAAAATAAAAAAGATGAAGAAATTCACGAGCTTAACTAACGCTTCAAGCTAATGGATTAACCGCGACCTAGAAAATGTTTCCTCATTAGAGTAATTATCAAAACGACGTGGAGAAACGGTGAACATGAACCGCGTTGGAACTAAAATCATTCGCGGCATAAAAGAGAAAGCAGTAAAACAAATGTGAATGAGAGTGAGATGGCTGAATCATCGATTTTTACACAGCCTCAAATAAATCATCATTATCCCCCTGAATACCTATACTTCCTTACAGTCCAATTTTTTACATTTTTATATCGTTACACCCCCACCATTATTTATCCATTTAAATTATTCATTTGCACTTGTAAAAATCACACAAATATATTTTGTATCTCTATTTTGCTAATGTAATCTGGCAATTAAATGAGAATTAACATTCGTGAAAGTTCTCTATAAGTAATTTTCAAAGAATAAATGGACTACCACAGCAGCCACACATGAATATATCGTTGGATGCTTTTGTTTTTCAAGTAAACATGAACGAAAACACAGCGCAATTATCCACAAGAATGCACGAATTCCCAATGGAAAAATCTACGGTCCACTGTCTCCATAATTCTGAAAGCTAATATGAATGAAAACGAAAGCAAGAGATGAATCGAAGCAAAATGCAACTATGAACAATGATATTGTCAGAGAACAAAAGATAACAAAAATAGAATATGCTCATACTAATAATGAATGACACATTAATTTATAATTACCATTGCATACGTAAATGTCCATAATTAATAAATAGCATTTACTCATTCCAAAAATTATGAAGATAAAACAATTAATATTTTAAAAATAGATGAGTATCCATTATGTTGCAAAATAAAATAAAAAACAATTCGAAAATAATGATTCAATAAATAATGTCAATATATTATAATAATTAATATATTTTTGGTTTATATTTTAATCGTAATAATTCGTTATTAAAATACTCGAGCATCGAAATAAAATAAATAAATATATATAAACTAATCTTCACTAACTTTAAATTAAAAAAACACCATATGTCTGTGTGATAGAAAAATTGGGCATTACATTCCATTGATTATAACAAGACGAACCATCATTGACACTGCGAAATCATCCACATACATGTGCATATCTACTTGAAAGGCATATAATGATGAAGGCATACCGCATGTTTGTAAACATACGTATAATAAATGTGAAAGGCTGTTGAAGCCTACATGCACATACCAGTATTTGCCAGGGCTTGTTTACCTACTGATGAAGCCACACAAGCTGATAACGTCTGTGGCATTTCAGCTGAATGATGTCTTTTCATTCAAAAAGTCATACTCCCTTGATATAGAGGTGTATAAGAGATAGATATAGTTGACAAGAGCAGAAAGAAAACAGAGAGAAAAATAGAGGATGAGACTGAGAGTTATATGGTGGGTGGGTTGGTTTGTCTCCACCAAACTCGGCCGCAATCCAAAAACGATGGTAGAGATAAAAAACAACTGCACCGATGAAAGACAAATTGATGCGAAGAGTAGATATGGGTCAACGATGCGAAATATTTTTTCTGTCATCATTTCAGTTTCACATTATTACACAAAGGAGATGTTTGTGTGAACGCCATCATCAGAATGAAAAAAAAGAAAATAAAACACGACAATATAAACAGGTGAATAGTGAACAAATAGCTCATTACTTAAACACAATGAATGGGCGAGTGACTTTAACACGTAAACAATGTCAAACAATATTTTCATATACACATGTCGATAGTTGTTATAATACATATTAACGTCATATTTTCACTGAGTTGATTGTGTATAACGGCACCATGAAAGTAAGTGACGAAAGAAAAAAATGTAAACTTCAGTGGACAACTATTACGAGGTCATTGAAGGCTACACTCTATTTTTTGGTTAAATTTAAAATATTAACCGTGTTTCACAACATAGTTTCTAACCTTCTTGTTCAATATGTATATACATAGATGCATACCAGAACGACGGACGTGGAACGGGATAGATACGACGCTTTATACAGTCTATATATTCTATATACATATGTACATATGTGTATTTTGTACCATACGTTTGTGAGCACACGCCATGAATATCGGTTTTCAATATGACACGATAGTCACCCATGTATAACTATATGTTAACGTTATATAACCAACATTAATTTCAACTGCCTCAGCGATACTTGCTATGAAAATTCGAAATTTTAAATTGGGTTTCCAAGGGTTTATTTCACCTACAACAATAAGATACAAACGAGAATACGTGTATATATATATATATATATATATATATATATATATATATATTAATGCATAACATGATAAAGTGAACATTTCTTCAATACACATCGACATTTATATTTATAAATAATATAAATTAATTTATTAAAATGTCTCATTAACCATTCATCTATTCATGAAGTATCACTTCATCTAGCTAATGATACTTGTGTGAAACATTCTAATTTACCGTAAGAAAAAAATTGTAGCATAGAATAAAAAAAAAACAAGGACGCGATGAATAAATGAATGAAAAATATAATAACAGATGAATTGTCAGACGGAGAAATAAAAAAAAAAAAAAGATGCATATAAAAATAAAAATACGTCAATAATCCTGGAGTGCAATTGCAATAACCGATTGGATACGGTATAGGATTATGGATGCACGTGCGTCAGTGAGAAAAAAGAAGGGAAGGAAAATAAAAATAATAAAATATGGCGCAACATGAAAATGGAGGTATAAAAGAAGAGAAAACGAGACTAAAAAAAAACTCAATTAAGAATCAACGCAACGAGCTTTATACTTCCGCTCTCTCTCTTTCTCTCTTCCTCACACACTCTTTCCTTCTCCTTTTCATTCATTCTTCCCCCCCCCCCCCCCCCCTGTCTCACCAATTCCAATATCGCAAAACTAATCGAGTAATACCCGCGAGAATCCAACCTCGAGGGCAGTGAAACGTTCAATGAAATTCTCTATATCTATATTTTCGTATCTATATATATATATATAAGGATATCTATAATCGCAGTGTGCCATTATCCTGGAAGGTCTATTACGGTGAAATATGCATGAGAATTGAAGATAAAGAGTAGATAGATAGAAAGTGAAAGGAAGTAAAGAGAGAGTTAATAGTGATCGATAGTCAATAAAGTTAAGCTTGAAATTACGCATTTTAACTGAGGAATTATACCAATTTTAAATTCCTCCAATATCCATTCGTCAATAATATTTTTATTACGTATTATTTTTCATTTATCCGAATTAATAACAATAATAACAGTGTAATTTTGCAATGAAAACAATTGTAACTGTCAATTAATTAAGAAGAATTAGAGGATTTACCAACATTGCCCACCGCAACATCCAATGAAATATGCATTCACTTGTAAACAACAAAGTTTATTATTATATGTAACTAAAGGACCAAAAGTTCGTATGTGTTTTGCCCTTTGGCAATGACAAAACGATTCTCACTGAGATGAAACCACGTGTGATAAGTGTACAAGTTGCCTCATCATCAATCGTAAAGAAAAAGTTTGTGCACACGGTGCTTTTTATTACCATACACAAGCACAAATTTACGTATATGATATTCATACATTTCTCTTCCCTATTTATCTCTATGTAAAACCCGACCGTGTCTATCAGTATACAGATAGGTATATATACCTTGTCTATAATAACATTGCACATGTTTTTTTTTTATTTTAGTCACGCGATCAATATCAAAACTATTATCCCCATATCTCAACTGAAATAACCATTGGAATTTTAATGCAATTATTCAAATAAACATTTATTTATTGATTTCATAATCACTTAATCTCCTAAAACAAAAACAAAAACAAAAAAGAAATTGGCCAAAGAGCAAGGCAGAAAATTAAGCAAACTGTATTTAATTTTGAATTGAATACAGTTTTTTTAATATATAAATTTGAATTGAATTTTGGTATATATTTATACATATATATTTATATATATATATTATTTTAGAGTGAATAAACGTAAAATTTTATATTATATGTAATTATTTATATATATATATATATATCTATATATATTTAGTTAAATATACCTATACCTACATGACAACATATAAAGTACATATGTCCACGGTTATATCTATTGAACAAGATACAAATTCAATCAAGATTGCAGATACATTAATGACCTATGAGATATTTGCTTTGAAACTGATTGCAACTAATGATAATTCCGTCAAGGTGATATCCACTGTCCGCGCATACATACACCTATGTATCCTATGTGTACAGATGTATTATCATATGGTGTAACATTGATTGATAACGCATCAATTATATTTATCGCTATGATGGCACATATTCTATAGATCATTATTCAAAAACACTATTACCAATAAACTAATTTACATTCTTACTGTAAATAGTATAATTAATATTATATATACCAAGAATATTAATAACATTTCAATTATGAAAATGAGTGTGTTTTAGTGGTGATAAATGTTGGAATTGCGATAATGTTTGATGGGATTTTTTACTGTACATATCATGAGAGTAATGAAACAAATGGAGTATTCAACTTTATTGAATTGGATTATGTATTCTGTCAGTGAAAGATAATAGAAAATTAAATGACTGCATTGAGAATAATTATTGAGAGTAGTGTGTCGCATCGAGAATCAATTGAAAAAATAAAAATGACTTGGGAGTACAAATCACTCTGTTTTTATAAACAAACGGATTTACCTTCATATTTACGTTCATATTTTACACTCACACGTACATACATAATAAACATATGTATATAAACACTGGGTGTATTATGGTGGTAGTTATCATTGTCGTCAATGTTCCCACTCCAACGTACGATCGACGAAAAACGAACATGTTTATGCATAATCCACTCGATGTATACATCTATGCAAAGGATGAGAATATAGATCAAGCATCAAGCTGATACATGACTTGAATATATTGCAAGCTGGCTTAAGACATGCAAAATGCCTTTTGCCAGGATGTATCTACGTATGTATAGCACATAATACATTGGATTTGTGCATGCCACAATCGCTTGATATAAATCGTTTTGAACTTATGGCGTTGGTAGAAAAATAACAAAAAGAAAAAGTAAAATAAAACTTTACTACTTACGAAGACATCCAACACAATTTTTATGGTTATGTAGACAAACCCCTCAAATATGAGCAATTGCTATTGGTTGTTATTGCTATATGTGTATCACATTTTATCATGATGATTGCCATAATGCAAAACAACTATTAGAAATGTTAAAATTACTTTTTTTTTATTGTGATTGAAATATAATTAATTTTATTGTGCTTTTGCGTTGGTGAAGTCAGCTTTGAATGAGTCTTATATTCAATTTAAATCAATGTAACGCCTTTATTTATATTTTCCTGTTTGATTGATTATTATATAGTTGAGTTACGGTCGAGACGATGAATAATTCACCATAGACAGAAATTTCATTCGGATTTTCCCCATCATGAAATTCCATCAGGAACTGATGCAACATGAAATAATATCCCATTTCCTAAATAACATTATGACAAATTGTGATGAATGATAAACATACTTAACCTACCTCATCCGTTTTCATGTTGGTATTATCATTGTATTATCGCATATATCTATGTATGTATATATGTACAAAGTTGTTTGATTTGTTGATCAATCCTCAGTTTCCAATTAACTCGTAGCTGTCAAACGCAAAATGGAACATTATCATACATTTCAATTCTGACACTTTACTGATTATTACATTATTACATGGTAACATACCGACAGAGACACAATATTTCAATTTTTATTATTGTCATCTTTCATTGAAAAATATATATGTATATCATCGATAGACAGATTGAAATTGAATTATTATTATATTGTATGTTTCACGGTGTGAAATTCATTTTTGATTTGATTCCCTTTCAGCGACCGTTAAACATTGGTGACGACAGTGACATCTGTCGCTTGCGATATTCAGCTGTTGTAAATGTGAAAATTCAACATCGACTTCGTTTCATACAATATTGCATGTGTAAAATAACTATAGTACTGCATGAACTGTAAAAATGGACACTTACCGATAAAATCTACTTTACCAACAGGCGAACTGCATTCATCTACGGCGGGTATCTTTTATAACCGACATATACAGCTATCCATACATATCCGTATATAAATTTTCGAGAGAAAAAAAAAAATCCCACTAAGTTTTCACGCCATTAGACGGCACATCAAGTCACATCCCAAGTCATCCACAAACACTAATACCAAAACAACGGCAGGGAACAGTGGAGAAAACATAAGAAAAATTTTGCAATCCACAAAACTTTATCATTATCGCAGCAACAACAATATAATAGTTATTGAATCACCCATGATAAACAAACAAAATTTTTATCGACATTATTATTCACATTATACATTCACTTATCATTAATGATAATATATTATCAATAATTAGAAGTTTGTATATAATGCTGAATTACTGAAGATAACAATGATAATAATAAAAGCGAATAGAAATAGTTTGAGGTTACGCCTATGGAATAAAGACATGGCAATACGTGTACGATTGTGGTTGGAGACTTGTACTGGTTTCCCTTGAATCAAATCGGAATAAGGATGCAACTATGGATAATCATCTATTGCACTGTGCTGGCAGTGCAGAAATACCAACATACCAATGAATGTGTCTACTTGGTCATTGTCTCCGTCTTTACGAAAAATTCAAAATGTTATCGCGGCCATTAGCTGCCCTTCGCCCTCTACTCACAAAATTAAACAAGTACCATTGTTATTGTTCATTAATATTGCATTTATTATTATCAATTCACTATCATTCGAGATATTGTTTCAGAATCAACAAATAAATATGCAAAATTAAATTATATTAATATAGGATTTTTCAGTTTATTCTATTAGGTTTGCAGGGATTGTTCAACGCAGTTTGTTTCAGAATAATGTGAAACCCCACTAGTGCCAAGGTTGAACACTCTTCAATTGTATATATATATATATTTTTTTTTTCATATCTTACGTTGTTCCGATTCGATGATTATAATTATGATGTGCTCTACTTAACAATATCTTTGTCAATTGGTGCAAACAAGAACAACGGGTTACACCTTGTTGTTCATATAAGTATATATACATACATACATATAAAATTCATGTATTAATTGAACAAAACATTACTTTGATTTGAAAATCTAACATATATATATCCAATACCTACTTTCATGCTAATTCAATTTACATCATCTGTTATTAAATCCAAAATGTATTCTAAAAAAATATGAGATTAATATATTAAAATATGCTCGGGTGACCATTTCAATCCTATCATGTTATTTATTCGATTAAATGTTTTTATTGATTTAATGCAATTATTTTTGTGAGTGTGACTGTAGTTGTTGCAATTTCGTTTCTTTGGTGGACTGTGGTGGATTTATTTCTATTTTTATATACATTTTGCGTTTTACCCAATATTATTCAATCATTGTATTGCCACTTCTGCTGTATTACATTAATACATGTATCTATGTTATATGTTTTTTTTTTTTGCTATTCATTACGTAGTGATAAGAAAGTATTGGTTTCGCCTGATTTTTCATATTACTGAAACAGACATCTGTGTATCATATTTCAAATGCCTGGCGCCAGATTGATTTCAAACGAGTTGAAGCAATAACCAAGATTTATTTATTCCTCCCACCCCCTACTATTTTCCGTATACAAGTAGTTTCCATTTCATCATTACATTTATTTTTATTACATTTTTCTCCATATTGTGTCTTCTCTGTTTATGCTATTTCGTCAAGTGTGACGTCAAATGTACTCACAATATCATCGTCTAGGATGTAATATTGATAAGTGTCATTTACATTTAAAAATTCACCAAGGCCACATGTAAATATTATTTTTATCGGTAATTTCTTTACTAATACATGTGTAAATGATTTGCGTGAATTCAAGAAAAAATTTATTTTCTGTCCTGAAAAAAGTGAAAAAGTTCAAATACGAGAGGGAGAAATAAATATTGCAAGAAATATAAATAGAATGTCGTTATCACATCTTTAAATATAGGACATTGAACATTTTATGTTAATTATTCGACGTAAATGCGCATACAAAGGCATTGCGTGGGTATTTCATTACTACTATTTTCATTTCTATTTGAATGATGATGTCAATTGAAATGACGTGGTTGTGAGCTACATATGCTTTTTAGATTTACCGGAGTTTATAGAACCTAGTTCGCAATATTGGACAAGTAATAGTGAAGAAGAAATAAAAAAAAACATTAAACACGTCAAACTCACGCATTACTAACGTCATTGAAAGATAAATTTTCATCACGAGGTAAGAATGAAAATTCCCAATGTACATACGAAACGTTCACTTCCGATATATTTAATTTGAATATACACATATGTATATATATATATATTTGTTTGCGATGCAGATGAAAACATAGAAATAAATATGCAGAAAAACATAATATGATTGCATTTATTTCTATCTAGGTTATAAATTGTTGCTATATATGCACACACACACACACACCACTTGATGTTGCCGGCAATCTACTGGCATTGAGCCATGACTTTCAGAATGAAGCCAGAGTGCGATTTTGTCTCTGGTAAATTGTTCTAATATATCAACATAATTTATTTTTATATTGTACATACGTTTTCAATAACAATTTTACACTTGTTTTTTCTTCAATCAAACGATATTTTACACGGTAAATTTTTTTATTAGACACTTATAAATAGTTATATTATTTTTATTTTACTATGTTTGAATTCGCTTCTTTTTATGCTCATGCAGAATTTAAACACCGAATAGTTGGCTAGGAGAGAAGACAAATGGACATATTATACATGTTGGTTGTCGCGACAAAGACTCATCTATTGTTTATATAGGAACAATTTTGTATATATATATATATATTTATTGGGTGCAACCTAAAATAACAAAAGTAAAGTGTCGCGACACATTCATGTGAAAGTTTATCATCACACACGACACACGATTTCACCACGTGTATAACAGCGAATATTGCTGCGGCTGATATGTATATATAACTATTTATCAGTAATTTTGGTAATTGTCCAAATTGCCATTGCTCCCATAATTCTTTTTAAATTGTTCAACATTCCAAGAATTTAAAATAATCCCACAAATTAAATGACTATAAACCTTGGTTTGTGCAAAAATATATAAAATCTTCATTTCCATTTCAAAATTCTACAGCAATTGGGTTTCTTTATACTGAAATAAAATGACATATAATCGAAATTTAATAAAAAAAAAAAAATAATAAATAATAGTGTCAACATAAATTATGTTACATAGACATACTGCGAATTTACTTTTTTATTGTATTTCATGCAGTTACTATATCGTTATATTGTTGAAGAAAAATAGATGCGCAATACGAAGATACTCAAGCAGAAAAATAAATGGAAAAAATTTATTAATCATGAACAATATTTGTCACAGCAAGATGTATAAAATTTATAAATTATGACATCAATTGTATATTGCATCACTGCAATATTTTTATTTTATCAATTGAATTAGTGTTCATAATGAATAATAAACATGCACGATTGATTGCTTATATTAAATCGGTGCATTTTTTTATAATTTATATATATATATATATTATAATAGTAATTGTATGTGTATACATACTAACTTTATATAGGCATCACAAACAAATTTTTTTCTATTATCCTTAATTGATATGATACAAAGGATACAAAGTTCACAATTGTTGTTTTATCATTAACTTTGTTTTTTCTTCATCTTATAATGGCAATTTTATCCATGACCTTTATTGATATCCAAGTTGCGTTTACATAGAAAACAACATTGAAAGAAATTCATTGATAACAGTATTATACGTAATGAAAAATGGCTGTTATAAGAAACAAAAATTTTAATTCACTCAAAATGTATGTATGAATTGAAATATATATTGTTTCAGGTTATTGACACTACAATTTACAGTGTCTAACAATATTATTTCTATTAAATCAATATACACATGTAACATACATTTATTATAAATTTTTTATGACTTTTTATGTTTCAGCCGGGAAATATTCAATAAATAGATTTATGTTAATGTTACAATGCAAAACTATACCTATAATAAAGCACGTGATGGGAATGGAAAATTTTTCAATAATAGGAAATTGTAATAACGTCATTTCCAAACAAATGTGTACCACAATGAAAAATGAAAAGTAAAAAAAAAAAAATAAGAAAACGAATAATCATGAAGGCTATTTCAGAATGTTATTCAAATTTTTTTTCTTTGATTCATGTGATGTATTTTTAGTAAATGCCAACACATATGCAAACAAAAAATCATTATTTCAACATACTAATGACGATGGTTGATCATAATCAAGCTGTGAGTCATAGATAATGGAGAAACATAAAAATATTTTTCTTCATTTGATAATATTTGATAATTATTACGATGTAGTGCACGATTATTTTTATTTTATTTATACACATGACAAATCATCTATGACGCATATTTGAAATTACTGATAATAAATATTACCTATAGTATTATATATCCACGGTATTTCTCCCATATATTTCAAATAAATATAATTGTAGAGAAAAGATATAAAAGTATAGATTAATTGGTATTAAATGGTATCAACATAATTAATATTAAATTAAAATACTGAAAAACATCAACTGTATATTTACAATCAAACAGCTCATTAATATCAATAAAAATAAATTATAACGTGGTCTTCACATCGACTGAAACAGAATAATTTTTTTTCTATCACTGCACACACGGTAAAACAAATGAATAAAAAAATTACCAAATCGTTTCAACGAAATATTTTCTATATTACATAATGACAGGATTCACATTGGCAATGGTGTGATATTTTTTTTTTTTTTCATTCGTTCTAGAACATTCTTCTATCGTATTCGTAACGAAATAAGAGTATTGATCGTCGTCCCTATTCCGCATTAATATAACTAAACCGCCAGAGCATTGACCTGAATTCCTGTTGCAACACATTCACAGTAATAATTATGATGATTCGTAAATATACATATTTATATACGTACTTATATAGTTTATACAAAGTGTAAAAAATAATTCGATAATTTCAAATTATAAATCGCGTAAGTATTTGAAAAATGTGGTGACATTGCAGCAATTAATCGTGTTACTAATGACAACTTTCCAGTGAGCCTTGACGAATAAAAATATTTCATTTTATCAAGACCAATTTTAAAGTCATTTTCTATATTTTATCACACACTTTTTGCTCGCATTTAATTATTTATTCAATAGATAAAATTGTAATGGAGTGTCTATGAATTTAATTATTTTAATCACGGCAAAATACTTTTAGGAATTGGATAAATTCAATTTTATATCCGCTAATTAACTGGATGACACTGGAAAAAAAATAAAAACATACAAACTGCTAACTATAGAAGTGTAACGTTAATGAGTCAAACAATATTGACCACATATACATATATATATATATATATACATACACGTACACTTGTGTCACACGCGAGTTCTCCACAGTGGAAATTTCCATTGGCGAATGGCCAGTGGCGTAACCACGAACAAATTTTATACAATAAATGATTGATGATTTAAAATCGTACGTGATAATCGTCTATATATCATTTTACCTGTCTAATGTCGCAAAAAATATATATGGCCTTTTTTTATAAATAAAATATCGCAGAGAATCGGACAGAAATGAGTGGTATTAATTTTTTTGTCCATATAAATTCTATTTATACGGAAGATAAAATTTTGTTTACAATTTTAATTATTATTATTATTTTTTTTTTTTATCGTATCACATTGCGAATAGATATTCAATAATAGTATTGATAAATTTGTTGATTTTTTTTTATTGTCAATACAGAAATATATATATATTTATTTATTGAGAGTCGGCTCCAATGTAGGACGGTATATAGCGTACGACAGCGTCAAAGGCACTCGCGCAAACGTTTATTTCAGTCACGAGAGGGGTGTGTGTGGAGGTATGTATGTACATAGATATGTACATTAAGCGACGGCGTCGCGACGTAAGTGCGTCTAAGGGAACACTTCATATGAAGCAGAGGCGGTGTTACACCACTTTGTCATACATCAATTGTTCATTTCTTTTTATTTTCTTATTTATTTTTTTTTTTTTCATACTTGTTCTTCAGGTGAACTAAAAAATAATAACGTAATCGATCGTGAGACAACTGTGACATTTCTCTCTCTCTCTCTCTCACACACACACACACACACAGTCACACTCATCAATGTACAGATAAAAGAATGCAAAATATAATAGAGACGATTTGATAAATGTATAATAAATTCTCATGTTAAATAAATGAAACATTCACTGACAGCATCAGTTTATTTCCTTTGTCACGCAAGAACTTGTGTTCATTGAACGTAGAGTGAAAAGTAGACATATTTTACGGTTTAAATATGAAGTGGAAGAGAGAAGGTTAAAGTTCATCATGTTTATCCACAATGGTTTGTACGTGGGTGTTTTTGTTGATACGTGGGCGTATGAATAGTGAAATACACAAAAATATATATTATTTCAAACTTTATTGAACATGTCCATAAAAATCACGATACATATAATAATCATAAAATGTATGTTCTAAATCTTTGTATTTATATTTTTCAATGTACATTTTATTCCGATCGATCATTCAAAACGTTTAAAATTTTTACTATATCGGTTTTTTTAATATTTTTTTTCTCTTTTTTCTTCACTGACTCACACATTCTCTCTCTCTCTCTGTAATTATTGCCGAAAATTAATAATTTAATATGACACTTTTACCACATTAAACCTGATTGTAATTGATTGACAACTATTGGAAAATGAAAGATTAATTATTTATTTTGTTTTTTTTTTTTTGAAATATTGTACATTTATCTCATTACTTTATTTATTTTCTATTTCTTTTCTTTTTTTCTTCGTCGTTTGCTTGTTCATTTATGTGTTCAATTATTCATTTGATACGCGTGGAATGTGTGCGATAATGCCAATCACCGATCTCTAATGTCATTGAATATAAACTTATAATTAATTTCCACATTTTTTAAATTCAAATCGATATTTGACGTATAAATTATATGAAACTGAATTGAAAAAGAGAAAAAAACAATACAACAGACGAAATTTAATTTGAATCCGTCATATAAATATAATGATAAATAAATAAGTAATACTATCAAAAATTAATTAATTAACCATTATATAGAACAGAGCGTCGCCGAATCAAGAGATGAAAAAAAAATCTCATATATATCTTTATATATGTAAAACAAATTTATAACCGTTTTGATATTCAACTATAATATTTTCATTTGTATTATTTGTTTATTTTTTTTCCTTATTCAACCGAAGGTTTTTTTGGCAGTTACATTTAATTATCATGAATGAGAAGAATAACTCTTAAGCAGATTGATTTTCTTGCTTTTGTTTTTTCTCAGTCATGCACTAAAAAATCCGCGAAAAATTCCCACAAACTTCCATTTTTCTTTTCGTTTCATATCATCATCAATTATTGTTGTTTTCTCATCAATGTAATAATAATACAAAATATATTGCGATCTTTTAATAAATTATGAATCATTTGTAACTGTGCGATCCTGTGCCGTGCAATAAACAAAACTATTGATAAAACAAAAATAAAAAGTCAATTGACTGTATTATTATGCGATAATTCATAGAATTGTGAGATTAACAGCAAATGGCTTCGAGCTATTCTGTATTTTTTTATTTTTTATTCCTTTATTTCTCTAATAAATCCAAATAATTATTGAAAATAGATATTTTTTATTCCATCTTTTTCTTTATTATCATGGCTCAAGATCGCTGCAATAAATAGATCGTTATCTCGCCAAATATCCTTACACTCTAATAACACACCACCATAATCCATTAATCAGGCATTCAACTCCCACAATCCACAGTCTTAATCAGTTCAGGTTAATAGATAAGTGAAAGAATATTTATGAGGACTGTTTGGAATTAAATTTTAAATTCAGATCGCATCTCCACCTAAATGGTCACATCAAAATAAATCCTCGATAAATAAACTTTCTTAATCAAACATCACGGCAATAACGATCCAATACAATATTGTTATTGATCCTTTTTTTTTTTTGTTTTATGGTTTTCTTCCATTTTTATTTCAGTATCTCTGTTTGTTTTTTTCTTTTTCGTCCTCTATTATTTTTATTTTTTATTTTTCGTTAAAGCAGTCTTACGTAAAGCGACAATTCGTCAAAATAACTTACTAGTTCCATATATAAACTGAATATTTTATTTTAATTGTTTTTTTTTCCTGTTCTCATTCTAAATAGTCTACTTACTTAAACACATTCTGCTGTCGCTCAATTCAAGAAATGCAAAATTTATAATAGGCGGCTTTTTATTGTAATATGTTCTCTCTTTCTCCCACCTCACAAGCTGTAATTATTGTTTTATTTATTAAAATTCTTTTTTTATATATATATATATATTTTCATTGAATATCAGATAGATAGGTATGTAACGAATTCTCGAAACGTATTTGCAAAATTGCGCCAATATTTCCCCAAAAATTCACACTGTATTTTACTTGACTTTTTTCATTTTTTTTTTTTATTTTTTCGTTTATCTTTCTTCAACCTTTCATGATCGATATTGTTAATTTTATCAATTTATTTTCTCCCATATCGTTATCCATCATTTGTAAAATAAATCTATCTTAAGACTTACTGTATCACAGAGTTACGTGCGCGGTATCGTCGTTGTCAAAAAGTGAAGAAAAAAAAAAAAAAAGATAAAATTCCTGCCGGCATATAATAATAAACCGTGAAGAAAACTTATGGAAAAATTGTGGCGAAGAATAGTAGTAACAGATACAAATTACAGCGAGCTAATTATTGTTTGCGCCATCGTATTATTTATTTACTTATTTTTTTTTTTTCCGAGTTCGACCGGACAACACCAACACACCCAACATAGTAGTAATTATTAATAATAGTAAATGAGCCAAAAATATCACTTGAATTTGTTACTGCTAAAAACGATTAACAACGCACGTGAGGCGCAAGCTTTGCAAGCCACTTTTGATGGGACACGAAATTGTTAGAGGCACAATGCCCAATTTTCATTTCATATCAAATAAAAATAGCAAATAACAAATTAAAGGCGACAATCAATGTTAGTGTTCACGGATGTAAATCAATAATGTGCATTGGGCATAGCTACAACTATCAATTAATTCATGAAATAATTATTGACTAGGACAAATCCATAATTTGTAATACAGTAAAATCTCACTATAAGCAAAATTGCCTTTATATTCAATGGAAATTTTCCGTTTTAATGATTGGTTATAACAAGATTTGACTGTACAAAATCAACTGTATATTAATTAGCCTCTGTCATCATTCATCTCCCCCTTCAACTATTTAAATATCGTAGCAATGATCAATAATCATTGTGACCAATACAATTATTGCAAATAATTAACAATCATATAAAATAATTGATGTGTTTTAGGCTCATTTTTTTCGAGTTATCGACTTTAATCACTCTTTCTCACTTTATCTTTCTATTCACTTCTGATATGCTTCTAGATGTTCATTGCAACTTCATATAAAAAGGCGGGAATAATAAATGAAGGGGAAAAACAGAATAAAAAAATAACAGACTGTTGAAATATTCTAGGAAATAATTCACAGAATTGAATAGGAAAATTGTATAAATGAGATGCAATGTTCTCAAATTTATATAAAATAATATATGATTTTCAGCATAAAATAATATTCCATATCATGATGATCGGTTTAAATAATCAAAAGCAATTGAAAAATATAACGGGAGAATAGTGAAAAGTAAAAAAAAAAAAAAGAAAAAAAAAGCGAAACTCTGTGTGATTTCTCACGGATGGGAGAAATATAATAAAAATAGAACGGATAACGAATTATAATAACGTAATTGATAATCAAAATAAATTTTCCAAACGCACTTTGCAATTTTCACGTTTCAACTCGACTCATCAATATTCCAAATCAAAATTATAAATATGACAATAATAATTATTCTCATTATTACAACTATTCTTCATTTTCATCATCGTCACTCAATTATGGAATCGATGTAATCCTTGTGTTGGCAGTAAATGTAATCATTTATGTTCTTATTATTTGTTTTTTGTTTCATTTTACATACCAAGGTCCTTGTTGCTAATATCCTCGACGAAATCATCTTGAATTATTTTCATTCTCCTTATTCTCTTCCCGGTCCAGTAGTGTTCAACCATCAATAGCAAATGTGATGATAGATTTTCCAAATATTGAATTGCGAGAGAAAGAAAGAGAGAGGAGTTTCAAGTATTATCGGTTGTTGTCGTCGTCGTCGTCGTCGTCATCGTCATCGTCTCATCACGTTTCAAATTCAAATTCGTTACACGGATGTACTATCATAAAGCCCATGATGATAAGTGACCGATGGTTTTTACCAGGCCGCTGATTGATTTGGACACGAATGTGCCGCAGCACCATTTTCTTCCATAGTTTCAGGGTTTATGGGTGTTGAGGTGCGTCGGATTTCAATTGGTTTTGAGCCAAACGCAGGTGGTCGGCCCAAAACCGCTTGATTGTTTCACGATAAATTACGCTGATCCTCACTATTATCATCCGCCTTTTTCAACGAACGTTTCAATTTATCAACCAGACGATTGTGAAATTTATTTAACGAATTTGAACTGCCTGTTTTAGGTGGTGATGATGCAGTACTTTTGCACGGGCTTTGAAGTGAATTTTGCGAGGCACGCGATGACGTACGTGAAAAATGACGTGATGATACGGGCACAGAGCGATGAACTGGTGATGTTAAATAATCTGATCCTGGTGATGTTGAAAGTGATGGTCCCTCCGATTTGGAACACTCAGATACCTGCAAACATTAACAATAACAATCGAGGTTAATTCAATGGTCATAGTTTTCTTCAAGTCATTATCATCCTTGAAACATTTTTTTTTCTATTTTTTTTTTTTTGCCACAACAATTTCCTGTTTCTATTACCTCGTTTTAATGTACATTTACGAGTCAATAATAAGATCAATGTCCTCGAGTGCGTATTGCTCTCTCACTGATATGTGGACTGTATAAATATAAGTTGAGGTCGTGTTAATTGATATATACTGGAAAAGCCTCGGTGGTTTTAACACCAACTGGCATTTCAATTCAAATAAAAAAATCATATATATATATATATATATATATATATATATATATATAAACGTTACCGCGACTTTGTATAATTAATTGATGGTAATTCGAATTTCACTCCGTCGAGAGAGAGAGAAAAATAAAAAAACAAATTGAAACAGACATGGACATTTAAAATAATACTCATTGGAATCAAAAATATCGACATTAATAATATATCACAGGCATATGGGTATTTATAAATTACTCAATCAAACGTTGACAAAGTCACTGGCGCCAAATGACTAATATCCCCCATCAACATTTAAATAGTCATCACGAGAAAATGATTGCACAATCGTACATACGTATACTGTCTTGATACGAAAAATATTAGTAGCCACTGGCTAAACAGCATTCCAATCGTTGCAATTTGAAATCTTAAAAAAAAAAAAAAAAGGGCAAATACAAAAAAAAAAATATTACAAAATTAATTTCGACACTTAAATCACTATGAAACAATTATAAAAATATATATATTAAATACCAAAAGGTTGAGTATCACTGTGCATTCAGTGTGTAAATAATCTTCACTCACATTCAAATGACACTGTGAAATAACGCAATCTATATAGAGTACTCTTATCCCATTTCATATACCACAATTGATTACATCAATTCAATTTATCAATACCCGTGACGTTTATTCAGAAAGTAAATCAACGTCACAAATAAAAATTCAATTGTCACTGTATTTCAAAATTAACGAAACGAAGGGGGGAAAAAAAGAAGAAAAAAAAAAATAGATAATAAACAAAAAGATGTGAGACATGTGTGATAAAAAAAAAAGTCGAAATAAATATGAAGGCTAAGAGGTGTATGACATTCTCTCGTCTGCCTACTACTCATAACAAACTATATACATATATATATTCTGCTCTCATCAGTCATCAGTAGTCATCATTCAACCTACTCAACTCTCAAAAAATGACCGTTACATTACACTACACGCGCGTATCTAATTAAATCCCAACTCACACACTTTCTATACTACACAATACAATATTGTATATTAATATGGATACATATCAATTGATTTATATACAATAAATTCATGAAAATTTGTCAAAAGCCAATTGTTAAAGAATATTCTCGAAATATTCAACACCTAATATTGGAAAATAATTAAAAAAATAAATAGAACACACCAAATGTCCATTACAATTGTCGATTGGGCACTGTTTCTATCTCTCTTCCACACACACACACACACACACAAACAAAACTATTAAAAATGATGCACGCTCTATCACATGTTGCGTAATCCCATTACAAATCCGCATGCACATAAATTTATTCATGCAACCAATTGTAATAGTGAGATAAAAAATAATGAAAACACCGCATACACTTTTGGTGAATACAATAAATATCCAGATAGTTGCATTTAATTAAAAAAAAAAAATTGAATTCTCTCCTCCCTGTCTCTCTCTCTTTCATTCACACATACACACACACACACACACACACACACACACATCTATACGTAAATCCAATATATACATACACATGTTTGGTTTCTACCATTTTCACTGACTCACCTTTCGACTACGACAGGCCTGAGGATTGGAACACTCAGATGAGCGTCGACTTCGGTTCGTCTTGTAAATATCCCATTCGTTTTTAACCACAGGCATCATAAACGCCATCTCGATAATACGCAATGCACTCCGTAATTTTTTACGATTGTCTTTCTTTATTTTTCCAATGTTCAAATCAAATATTATTGCAATAATAGCAATTGTCTGTCCAACGTATTATCCTTCACAATTATATGTAACAGGTAAATATATCAATATGCACATATATATATTTCCAATGAAAAGAATATATATATATTTTGAATTTTATTTCATCACAATATATATTTATGAGTGTTATTTAATAGCTAAACACACATATACACACACATATATATATATATATATATATATATATACACAACACAAATTTTACAGTGTAATGTAGTATATGATTACTGAACACTTGTCGAGTTGATCGATCGAAATACGTTATATTGGTGTTCTGCTTTTCCAACCAGTTTCAATATATCGTCGTAGCGTATTGTAGTTAGCAAACAAGCAAGTATATGTATGGTATATTTATTTCGTGCTATCGCCACGGTTGCCAGTTTCGTAATGAGGACGCTTGGCGGCGTGCACCAACCTCTACCAATAGTTTTATCATGGTGGGGATATGAAAATTCCCATTGGCTCATCATAAGGCGGGACTTGTACGTCACTACGTGCAACCATTGATTTTGCCCCTCTGTATGTTTATATACACACACCGGTAGTGTGTAAATACCTATGACGTTTGAACATTGATTTTTTTTGCATCATTATTTATATTTTGTCATTCTTCATAATGAATTATCAATTCATTCGGATATTCAGTATTGTTTACGACTACATCCACATATTTATTATATTACATCACTATATATATATATATATATTTTATTTGAATATGAAAAATCATAAAAATCCTATTCATGTTTATTTATTATTGCATTTTATATTCTATATTTGTTTATTTGTTCAAGGTTATGAATCATGCATTATAGAGATGTGTCGGATGGAGTTGGTTGTCGACTTTATTTAATAAAATAAGTACCCTAATAGCCGGTGTATAGTATTCATATGTATATGTATATTTGTAAATGTGTTTGTGTTTGATATTTTACTGCGACGTTGTAGGGTACAGTCTATTGCGTGTTTGGATTCATTTTAACCGTCACATCTCCGCATTTATTTTATTTTACCTTCTCTAGATGCCATGCACCAACCTTTGCTCCATCTCTATTCTATCCTATATTTACCAAATGTTCTATTGCCAATATATATATATATATTGCAATGTTAAATGAGTTTGTATGTGCGCACGTAGGCACCATAAACTCCATGTGAAATTAAAAATCGATATTTATACTATATCCCATTATACAGATGTATATAAATGTGTATATTTATATATATGTAATAAATGTTATATAACACGTACACAATGTATTGTATTGTATGTATATATATATATATGTATATATATGTGGGAAAAAAAAAGAAATGCGTCGTAAATCTGTGTTTACTCGTTCGTTTAATCACGAAAATAGATATTATTCTATAAATAATATATGCGTGTCTATGCTAAGTTTAGTGATAAAAATAGACGGTGATGATAAGTATGTTTATTTACAGGAACTATTTTATTAATCATTATTGATTCACATGATATTTTTGGTAATCGTTTGACTACGCTTTAATATAGCGCATTATACCTTTTTATTATTTTATGAGGAGAAGATGATTAAAATAAATGTTATTTATCATTGATATGAGTCTTGTGTTACTCTATTACGCGAAAATAATTGCAAATATTATTTCAAAGAGTGATTTTAGCTACTGTCGGTATTAAATATCGATTGTTGGTTAAGTTATCGACTAATGGTATAATGATTTTTCATACAATTATCCCAAATCAATCACCGCCCCGCACTTTTTTTTAAATTTACTATTAAATTTAGTAGTTGTTGTAATGTAATTGTTTTTGATATTTTATCAAACAAATCACGATCTTTATTATTATTTTTCTCAATATATTGATTTAGCCATATTACCTGACATAATGCACATGTGCAATATGATGTCAATTTATTTGCCAATGTATTGTATATTTTATTTATTAATTTATTAATTTATTTATTATTCCGATGAATCTAACCATCGTATATTCAATAAAATTGAATTGTACACTGTGTGCATCACTACATATATCACTATATACAACATTTGAATTGATAATAATTAATTTAAAATCCAATTTGACGGATGAAATAAATTCAAGCTGAAAAGAAAAAAAAAATAAATAAAACATGCTTTGATGCAATGAGGTGCGGTTTCCGTTGAATCGTTGAGACGGAATGATGACGGGAAATAATAGGAGAAGGTGAAAAGGAGGAAAATGTAGTGGTAGTAGGTAGTAATAGTAGTGGGGGTTGTATCATGTATGTGTTATATTTTCAGTCCGACCCTATACAGTTCTGTTTCACTTGGCGCTCTAACCGCGTGAAACTCGCGGTACACATTTAACTCTCACACTTTTATTTTCCAATCATCTCAATAAAATTAGTCAATGAAATTATATATATACTATGACATTAATATTGCTGTTGTTATTGTCGCGATGATTGATATATCCATCATATAATTCGCAATGCATTTGAACAATAAATTAAAAAAATATTTTACAATAATTTCAGTGATAATATGTCGAATCGATTAAAATCCACCGCTATTTATTTTTCATTTAAATCATCATTTTCATATTTATATTCAATTCATTCATGTAATTATGGTGTTTGATCCAGTGACAAATGAACAGCGAAAACAATTCTTTCGACAGGGCTATGGTGCACATCTTCCTGGGTAAATAAATTTAATAGCAGTATATAAACGGTTGATTATATTTCTGGTATGCCTATCTACACTTTATTTCCATCGCGATAACTCAATCCAATCGCACTAATTTAATTAACAAGTTGATATAATATCGTTAACAATGGAATATATAACATGTGCATTGGGTCTCTCATACAATATATATATATATATATATATATGTACATATGTATAAATAAATACATGCACATGAGTGTATGTACTGGAGTGCATTGAAAAGTGCAATAAATTTTTTTTTATTTTTCTACACATAAATTAATGGGGGTAAAATTTTTTTTCCACAATAGAAACAAATTATTTAATTGGTTTATTATACACTTCCTGATATACATATATAATATATATATCATTTATAAATAATAGCATGGATCTTTATTTATCACGAGTGGTATTTCAAGGTCTCGAAATGACCACGTTGATACATGAATTAAAATCATAAAAATAATATTAAAGTGGATAAAATAAAATTAACTCTTTACGATAAATGAATGTGAATGTTCAAGTCATATACACAGAGTATTGACTTATGACGAAGGTAAAGTATACATTATACATGTATATATATATATATTAAAGGGTTTAACTGTACCAGGTATCGTACCAGTCAACAATAAACACCGTACAAGAGTGCTTAACCACGCGAACTCTTATCACGCACAATATATACATTCACGAATGTCCATACATTTTTACGAAAAAACATTTATCTTAATGACTTTTCATTTGTTTCATTATGATAAAAATAAACAAAACATTCTTGATAGACCTGGTTATAGAGCGCCACTTGATATTATTATCGATTTAAAACCACAGGCCAACTTTCATAGTCATGAAGGTGAAAAAAAAAATAGGATGGAAGAAACAAATCCGAACCGCATTGCAGGGGAAAAAAAATTAATGTTGCTTCAAGTCTTCCTTTCATATTCTATTCAATGTTTAATTTGACACCTAGTATAAAAATAAAATAATCAATGATAGTGGCTTTTTTTTTTCTTTCCTTTTTTGTTTTATATGTACAGATATTGCTTTACTTTTTTGTCGCTATCATTAAGGTGGAACGGTTCAGCGACGCGCACTAATTTATAAACATATATGAATACATGTATAAACGTATTGTATTATTATTGTCACAATACCTGGATTTATTTAAATCGAAATATATTTAAATAATTGAACTGTTGGTAATGGCAGTAATGAATATTATTATAAATATCTGTTATTTTTTTTTTTTAATGTAGGTATACAGGTCACTGTCCAACGTTAAAATTCCGCGTTGGAAAAAGATTTGGCGCAAATACCGAAGAAATAATAAAGGTATATATACACACATATATATATATATATATATATATATATATATATATGTGTGTGTGATATTAGTGAATAAATACAATTTAAAAGTTATTTATTGATTACATCGATTGATCGTCGAGACAAAATTATTTTTTACTCTATGTTTTGGTATTGCAATTGAAATTGACTATTCAGAATTATTTCACTTGTATATTTTCTGATGAATTTCCTTTTGCAAGATAATCAAAACTAATCAGGAAGGCCGTCAGAAGAGACACGTGAGTGTGTGTATGTGTTACATAAAAAAAGAAATAATATATAGATAAAACGCGATATATAATGTTGCGGAATTGAATTTTATTCACAAATATAATATTATTAAATTATCTATTTTGAATTGAAATAAAAGTTGATTGTGAATAGCTGTTCATTTCATATAATGCTATCATTAATTTTTAGGAATTACTGGAGAAAAAAATACTTAAAACCGGACCATACAGACCTAACTCCAGCAAAGAGGTTTCATTTCCAATAGCAAGTGATAAGGACATAAGAAGAGATTGGAAAAATGATGCTCACTTGCACAAAACATCACCATTTATTTTAGGATACACTGGTTATATACCTGGCATCAATAATATATATGGTCTTCCATTTATGAGGGCAGTAGAACAGGGTGGAATAGACTGGCAAGCAGCACAAAGCAAATTACGTTATCGTCGTGACGCAATGCGTGCACACATTGAACGTACAAATCCACGTAATTTATTATCACGCGCGAAAACTGACAATGTTGATGTAGAAATTGATCATGGATTCGATCGAGAACAAACATTTTTCGGTAAAGAAGTCTGCAATAAATACAATAAACGATAATTAAATTGCATATATTATATTTGAGTGAATTTATTATTTGTAGCAAATCAAGTGTCACCACAACAACCTCCAATTGTTGGTTACACCGGGCACATACCTGGTGCAAGAGGTGAAGTTGCATTGTCAAGACGTTATGCACAGGCTGCACGAAAAGGATTGGAATTGGTGCAGAGAGAACGTGAGAATCGTACGAGCAGAGTGAAAGATTCTAATGCCGTACAGAGAGTACTTGACGCGACATATCTCGATGACACAGGACACACTCGCGCCTAGCAATAAATAAAAAAAAAACAAAAAGGTACAGATAAAATACCTGGTGATATCTTGCCGCGATCAAAATGTAATGTACATATTAATACTATCCAAACAAGTGCAAAAGACGTATTCAATTTTAAATGAACAAAGTCTTCTCTTTGAACTCAATCAACAGCAAATGGAACTACCGTCCATTAATAAATAATGATAGGTAAATTGAAGTAAAGGAATTGTAGGGAAAATAAAATTCTCGAGACTATTTCCACGTTGAAATATTTTCAGATGAATATCAATCAATTGATTTACTTTAGATATATGAAATGTTAATGCTATTTTCATTTTGACATGAGGAAATGAATAATTAGCAAATGTGTACAAAATTGAAATAAGAATTAGTGTATTTATTCTGTACAATGATATGTGTAAAAATAGTGACAATGTAAGGATGAAAAAAAGTAATGATAAAAAAAATAATGAAAAAATAAAGAATTAATATCTCAATTACGGCAGAAAAATATTATTTCTATTTGTTAAATTTATTTTTTATGCTGTGGCAGTCTACTAACACGTTCATTTTCCATGGTAAAAGCTTGTTTCCAGCATTCACGAGACAGTGAATTTTCGCCATACGATAATGCCATTAATCTGGCAAATACCATTAACGAATGTAAACTGTCAGCATTAACGCTTTTATCCGACTGTCGTAATGAAACAAAATCTGTCTGAATAATATCAACAATATCATCGGCAAGTTTGAATTCACCATTGCGTACCAATTCCAAATAATAACGAATATTATTCATACGATTTTCATCTTTTAAATATTGTTTTGCTGATTCGTACACTTGCGGATACAAATTCGCCGTTTTTTCATCAACATTCAATGGTATTTGCATCACACACGGTATAAATGATTTGACCTGGGATAAAATTAATACCGGATAGTCTGTTTCATATTCAATTGTATAAAATTTAAAATCGTATGTAATTTTTTGGAATTTTATTATATCACTTATTGCTTCGTAATTTAATCGACCGATTGGCGACACTTTACCACTTGTCAATTGTGTCTCATCAATAATTAAATGTGTATTATTACTCAATTGTAACATACCGCTTGTTAATCGATTACAATCATAATCTTTTTTTGGTATTAAAGATAACTCATTTAAATTCTCCAATGTAACTTCATAATAATGACTTTTAGTTAAAAATTCACGTAAAATATTGTAAAAATCTTTCGTAAATGTTGCATATTTTTCCATTGGATAATTTGTAATATTTATTGGAAAATTTCCAAGACACAAATAATCTTTGCGTGTATATATTGATGATATTAAATGACAAATTAAATAATCTGCTGCTAATGTATCACCAAATAATAATTCACTCAATATCATATGCAAATCACTTCTTATTGATCGAGCTTTTGATAATATTTCTGGTGGATTTGGAATTTCATGCGTCGACGACAATTCTTTCACTGCAATTGCATGTAATCTTGGCACCAATGACACCGGCGGATTGTGAGTTTGTATTTCAACGTCATCCATCATTTCATCGCAATCGCCCATATTGCAATTCAACATGGGATCGAGCGATATAAATCCAATTATATCAATCACTTGATTCAATTTGAATGGCACTGCTTCATCATAAATTTTTACAATACAACATTTCCCATTGTCAATTGGAATTGGAAAATTTTGCAAATATTCCTTTGATAATATCATTTTATTTTTAGACCCCGATGAATTTTCCAAATTTAATTTTTCATTATCATCTATCAATCGCTCTTTTTTTTTAACCGGCTGACAAATTTCCATTGGTTCATTATCATCATTGTCATTATTACTCACGTCTAAATTTCGTTTCGTTGTAACATTTGTATTTCTATAATTACAATTGATTGCTGTTGTTTCTTTCGACTTTGCCCATTCGTTTAAACCCGGAATTGATATTACAAAGCACGTCTGACGCTCTGCGCTAATATTTTTTTCTGAATTCAAAAGGATGTCCTCATTAACCTAAAAACAAAAAAACATTCATCAATAAACGATATGAATTATTTTTTAATCTGTAATTAATATAATTAAGAAATTAAATTCTGTTGGCAGTATTATACATGAGGAAAACAAATCTTTAAGCTCCCCACACCTATTACTACCACAATTAAATAATGTATCATTATTTTTATTACTTTAGGCCTTGCATTTTGCTTGGAATGTCAATAAACAATAACATAAGCGTCGAAATGCTCCAATAAAAGGCCAAAAAAGGCAATTTAATTGTTCTACAAAGAAGTATTATTTTGTAAACTCAATTATATACCTGACATTTTGCTGAATCCTTGTACAATCCACATCGAACATGCGATTCACCAGTTTGTGTATTTTTCACTTCATATGTTTTGAAATAATATTCAGGATTATGCATATCTTGAATCATTCCTTGAAATCTAACTAATTGTCCATGAGTGAGATCATGCAAAGCCAAACAATTCAATGACGGCAATTGTTTCAGTGCAACAGGATCGTCTAAAACAACTTTGCACATTGCTTGATTATCAATATAATACTCTGCCGTCCATTCACAAATATTTACATATCCACTGCCTGTAATAATAAAAATATCAATTAACTAACAAATGAGAATTTACAAAAAAATTTTTAGGTTACATTCCAATAGATCTACAGATAATATTGGTATTATAAATTATTAATTTATGCCCGATAAAATAGAAGATTTATTATTGATTCTAAAATTACTCGTACTTGACATTTTTTCGTGTTTTTTTTTTCGATACAGTTGTATTTACAACAAGAAATAAGGATTTATATAAAAAGACGCAATTATCAGCCAAAATTCTCGTGCGTTTAGTTTCTCTCCCTACCCCTAAAATTTAATGCGGTATGTTTTGAGAGGGAAATGAAACCCGAACATACTCGAAGTATATTCTTTTGCCAGCTTGACTATATATTAAAACAACTTTCCCGCGTATTTTATTATTATATACCCATACATTGTATACAGTGATTGGATATATCCCAGCCCAATTCGCGCAAAATTAAAATTATTTGCTTCCTATTAGTGTTTAACATAATTTTATTTCAACCTTTACATATAAACTTACTGTTTTAATCAATCGGCAATATTTAATCCTAACCATTTATTTGTTTATCATTTTCATTTTTCTTTACTTAGATATTCAATTTGAATAAAATATCAATGCACATACACATATGTATACATATCCAAATGAGAATAATTAAGCTGGAGATGCTGCATTAGCATGTGAATCATTTTTTGGTATAGTAGTAGAATCCACAGCAGTTGAATCTGATGGTGGGGTGTCAGGTAATGTTGTATTTGATTTTCCCTCAGGTTTTTCAATGTAAGTTCTCGCAGCATATTCTCGGGGTGGCATCCACGGCGGAATGATTTTGGCATGTATCCGCCATGTGCCATATTGATTGGATAAATACTTTTCGAATATAATATATTCGAGTACGTCTTTCACGACGGTTTCGCTGCCGTGCATTAATCGGCCAAATCGATCATACACAGCCAATGTCTAAAAATAATATCACATGTTAATATTCAATATTTGTTTTACACTTATGTTTAAAGTAAATTAATTAAAATTTTTTATAATGCTATGATTTTATAACCTGCTGATTGTGAAAGCGCACTGTGAGCTGTGCAAATAAATTTTCCTTTGATATAATATCAAGAGAACGAGCATGAACAACACGTGGCAATTCCAATGATTGGATAAATTTCCAACGAACTGTTTTATCTATAGTATTGTGTGTTACTTCCTGCAAAAAAATGATAGTATAATAATTGTTAATATTGAATTATGTATTGTGTACAAAACTTTTTCGATAGAATAATTAGTTCACTTACTGGATATGCTTTTTCCGTGACTAACAATCTCAATGCGTCCTCGTCTTTGCTGTATATTTAAATCGAAACAATATTGCAATAAATAAAACAATATAAAAAATAATAAAGACATATTTATCTTGAAATAGAGTTGTTTGTAATATAAAATTAAATTCCTCACCGGGCAATTGCCTCATGTGCATCAATATAAATTTTTTGTGCCTCAGTTTCAAATGTATCAATTGCAAAATCCTCTTCATAAGTTCGTATTTTTCTTATAGTCATATACGATTTTCCCTTTTTTGTCATAAACTCAACTTTTTGCTTGGCACCCTGAAAATATTATAAATCAATTTATTCTATTTATATTCATAAAAGAATTGAATGTTATCATTTATAGAGGTGTCTTACAGTCACTGAAGCTGCTGAGAATTTTCCATCGCCTTCTGGTGGTACATAAGCTTCGCAAATTCCACCGGTATTGCTAATAAAAATTTGTCTCTCGATCCATGGTCGTGCTGGCTGCAATCCACTTTCCTTCAATCTCGCTCGTATTTGATCTGGCGTCATTTCCTCCTTATCTTCATTGTAATTTGGCAATTTTACTTTGATCACTTTTTCTTTTCGCAATTTCTTGAATTTCGGATCCCAATGCTTATTAGTTCGCCATCGCATGAATATTACACTCGGTGATTTCGTCAAGGATATGACATTGGATGAATTGCACTAAAAAATAAATAATAAAAACAATTAATTTACAAATCAATGGGATGTTACAATTAAATAATTCAATTTATCATAGGATAATTAATTGCAATAAATAAGAGTGAAATTGTATGTTACCGTGCCAAGGTGACCAAAAGCACCGACAGAATTAACAAAACGTCCAAACATTTCTTTTATTTATAAAATATATAACATATATGTATTTAAATAGAATGTGACTATTTAATACAAGCCAGGAATATATATTGAAATTATTGACAGGTTATTGATCAAATATAACCTATAAAATCATTGCTCTTATCAAAAAATTTCAGTTTGCTCTACAGCCCTGAAGTCTCAAACAACGATTGGTAATTCCCCCACTCATACATGTAACGCCAATAGTATTCGGAAAATTAATCATCCAAGCGGCGGGAAATCATAACATTTATTTGTCCAAATTATCCCTAGACGGCAATGTTGCAAGCACTGTATTCACGATCTTGCCGCGCTTTCTACCATTGACTATATGCCACTATTGAAAAAAAAAATGTGCACACAGTCTATATATATATATATATACCGATGCACGTCTCCCATCTTGAAATACGTGAAATGCTACCATTGTAAAAACGGTAATGGTCGTTACATACCTACAAACCTAAAGTGTTATACATATTGCAAATAAATATATAATAATTGTCAATTCAAGTGTAACATTTTATTTCATACAATAGCAAATAAAAATATTTATGCTATCACTTGTATAATTAACGACTATTTTTTACTCTCATTCATTGGTGTACAACCGTCAAAAGTAGCGAGAATGAATTACGAGGTAAATACAATTTTACCAGGTCTACCAAAGGCCCAATATTTTTTACTTCATTTAGAATCAATGTTGCATTCTTTCTTTCACATGTAATAATTCAAACAAATAATTTATTTTATTTCAATTTCAGTTGCTATGTGAGGTTAAAACATCATCAAATGAAATTACTTATCGCAAAGAAAATTGTCACGGTAAATCACTGAATGTTTTTTTTTCTTTTTTTTTTTATTTACATTTTCTGTGTTCATATCTGCATGTACTTTTTTTTCTGTTAAATTTCTATGTAAAGAATTAAAAAAAAAACGTAGAAAAAGAAAAGAAATATTGAATGATACTAACACTTTTTTACAATTAATCTTTTATAATAGATATTTCAAGCGTTGCCCAGGAGGATATACAGTGTACAGCATGCGGTGAACAATTAGTAATATCTAAAACACAGCGTTGTTATATAAATCGTGTTGTCGGAACACTGCAATGTCAAGTGAGTATATTACTCTTCAATTAAAATTGCAAATGAAATGAATACTATTACATTTTTTTTTTAATTCCTAATTGTGTATTATAATAATGCGTGTTGTTTGCTTTACAATTTCGTTTGATAGATATGTTATGAGCGGTGTGAGGCAAAAAAACCATGGGAACTTTCGAATCGACTTCATTTTTGCATCATGTGCGGTAAATCCAGTGTAGAAATACAAAAATGCGCCACAAAAGACTGCTCATATTCCTCATGTCAGGTAAATAAAATACAATATCATTCGCAATAATACAATTGCATTCGATATTGTTAATAAATAATGACAATTGATGAAAATTTTTTGTTAATTTCAGTCGTGCATATTGCGTAATAAATCCGAAACTTTCGTGACGAAAAATCGCAAGTGGAATTGCTTTATTTGCCGTATTCAACAGCTCTATTCTCGTAGAGCTGTTGCTGCCGCTGTGATGGCTTCATTATCTGAGTAACTATAAAATTTTAATTAATATACTTCACAATTGAAATTTTTTTTCTTATTATATTACATATACAATTTCATTTATTTTTATTACTCTTACCAATTATTAATGTCGGCTATTGATTTAACTCTGGAAATTTTCACTTACAATCATTTGGATTATTCAATATACGCGAATTTTCATTATAAATAACAATTAATTTGGCATGAAAAAATAAAAAACATCGGAATTTCAAATTTCCGTTTTTTAATTTTGACCATCAAATGTAAAAAATTAATTTATCGTAGATTATTGTCAGCAATAATTCTGGCAATAACGCAAAAATGTACATATTTCATTCAATTAAACATACAAAATGTGTATTTAATAATATATTAAACAAGAGACAACGATATATACAATACAGAAATATATATGTATATGTGTGAATATATATATATATATAATCAAGGTGTAATGTGCGAACGGAAGTTTGAAAAACCAATGAATATGAACAAATACGACAACATAGACAAAAATTATGTTTCAGAAAATCATGTGATCGGCCAATAAATATAATGGCATCAAAAGGAAATATAAATAATAAAAATACATCAATTAAAGGAAAGAACAAAAACGGAGTTAATAAACAGAATACAATTCATTCGAGTGATTCAGAATCCTCTGATGATACGAGTGAACGAAATATATTTCGAAAAAAAATTGCTACAGAAAAATCATTGACATCAACAACATCCTCCATATCGAAAGCAAAAAAATTGAAAGGCCACTTATCAAGTAATCATGTTGATTTGTGGAACAAAAGTTACATTGAAGAACGACAAGAATATAATAATACTCAATTGTCCACAAACAATTCACAATCTTCAAGAAATAGACATGACACAATTGAAGATAATACTCAACAAATAAAAACACGAAAACTAAATGAAAAAATGAAAAAAATTACACGACATATAAAGGAAAATAATAGTAATAAGAATTGTATTAGTAGTAGCACTAGTAGGAGTAATGGTAGTAATAGCAATAATATTTACAATACTTTAGGATTATTGAGTCGTGAAAATTCATGTTCCAGTTCGGATAAGGAATTTTCACGATATAAAATAATTCCAAGTTATGTTCCATTACAACGAATTCTCGATATTGATAAAGATTATACAACTTCACCGATTCAATCACCATCAATTCAGCAATCATCGCCAATATTATCAAAACAAGATGCATTTATATTAAAAAATAATGTTCATAAATTTTTTCAAAATATGAAAAATTGCGTTAAAAAAATGGAAAGTGATATTGAACTTATTGAAAAAAAATATCATTATAAGGAGAAATTAAAGATTGATGATGCAACACGTATAATGGTTGGGTGTACAAATATGATTCGTGATTTGAAGCGACAAGTGAGAAATAATGAGGACCAAGTTATTAATCGCTATGACACATGGTGTAAAAGAGCGAAAATTAAAAATATTTTTATTAATAAAAGTTATGCAATGAATGATACACCAAATCGTTATAAAAAGAATATTGAGAAATCGACGGTAATAGAGTCGTCGGGTTCGGATAGTGATCAAACATTAAAAAATAATTCAATTCACGAGGTAAAATCTACTGAGGAAGCAACGCGAAAAAACACAATTGTTATTGGTAAAAGTAATTGTGAAGGGCAATCACCCAATGAGATATCGGATTTCGATGAGAGAGAAATATTTTCCGCCAATGAATCGAGTAATCCGCTGTCCCCCACCATCGACAAATCGATTACAAATAGGGATAAAACGATAATTAGCACAGAAGATAATAAAGCACGGAATAAATTGCCTGATAAAAATATCATCAACGGTATAAATAATAATAGAGAATTAAATGAAAATATAAATAATCACAGTGATAATGAAATAGTTGAAAATTCCAAAAAAAATTCATCAAATTGTGTTGTTGATCGAACCACCGCTGATAATCCTACAAATTCATCAGAAGAAATACCACAACGTTCATCAACACCTCAATCAATACTCAATTCAAGTATAGACAATAATGATTCTCAATATTCTATTGATATGTTTCAAGATGAAAGTGAAAATGAGGCTAACAATGAAAAAAAATTATCAAGTGATACTTCCATTAAATCCCGATCAAAATCACCAATCGAAAAAACTTCATCAGAAAAAGAAAATATTACGAATGGAAATCATATTGATGAAGAGAAGACTGAGTCGAAGGAGATGGTAGCATGTGGCAGTTCATCATCCGACACTGAGACAATTATTCTTAAGAGACGTAATAAAAAATTCCAAAATATAACTTCAAGTGATAATAAAATAGAAAATAAACGTGAGCCATATCACAATATCCAGTCATCTCCTTTGAATGTAAATTCTATTGATGAAGAAAACAGCAAACCAAATAAAATGACACTATACAGCAGTAATTCATCGTCCGATACTGCGACCATCATTACCAAGCCATCAACAAAACAATCGCAATTGATGATTTCAAGTGATGATGAAATGGAAAGTGAACGACGGTCGAGCCTGCATATTGAGTCGCCGCCTCATTCAATTTCTGATTCACAATCACAACAACAAAAAAAATCATCTAAAACTATAACAGTTGAGGAAGAATTCAGAGAAGACGAAAATAGTAATGAAAAAAATTCGAAACGAAAATCATCAAAAACAAAAATGAAATCATTAAACAGGAGTGATGAATATTCAATGATAAATGATAGTTTTATTGATAAAGATGATGTAGATGAAGAACAAACGAAAAAAGCATTATTGGACTCATCATCAGATTCCGATCACGAGACATCGATTAATACATCAAATGATCATCGTAATTCATTTTTGGACAATGATGAATCGATTGATAACGAAGATTTGATAAAGAACAAGAGCGCGGAGGAATCATCAAAGTCATTGGAACTTTCGATTAATTCTCAATTGCCACCATTAAAATCAAAGCGAGAGAAATTTGTAGTCAGTAATAATAATCATTACAAATGCGATTCAAAATTGCGAATGATTCCGGAAATTGAATTGACGCGGCTTGGCAAAAATATTCTTGTACAACATTCACTCGCACTGAAATTATCAAAGGAATATCTGGAAAATAAACTAGTTAAAAGGTATATAGTGTGTATTCATCTTGATTCATAAAATAAATATCTTTGTCACTTGTTCATTATCAATTTGAATGAAAAGGAAAAAAAGAAAAAAAAAATATAAAAAAATTAACAATAATAATTGAGTAATTCTATATAATTTGTATTGCTGGGAAAACAATTTATTTCTTATATGAAATTTAATGTACCATGTTTTTGTTTTTTTATTTTACAGCCTCATGTCCATTGACAATATCGAGAAGAAGAAGAAGAAGAAGTCACATTCAGCGGATGCACTATCGTCCTCAGAAGATGGCGAAACTTCAACGAAGCGCCCGGTAAAACTGAAACGAAAGGAAAAACAATTGCAAGACACACTTTTGGATCATTTAAATAAAGCTACTGAAAGTAATGAAGAAAATGATAATAATAGTGGTGGCGATGATGATGATTCATCAGATGAAACATCCAATAAAAATTTTGAAGATAATGCAAGTGTAACTGAGAATTTCACATCAAATGCCGATAAATTATATAAAACTGCGTTACTTGAGAGTTCGCATTCGGAAGCAGATGACGATGGTCTACAAAACATAGAAGAAAATGATGTGGCAACAGATACGGACAATATTAATGATAATAAAGATAAATCAGAAGAAAAACATAATAGAAATGAACATATTGAATTTACTGATGAGGATTTATTGGAAAAAAAACGCAAAAAAGAAAAAAATAAATGGAAACGCAGTAAAGTGTTGACTGTGAATTTTTCCGATACGGATTCAGAGGCGGAAAATCGTAAAATTGAGAAAAAATTGAGCCAGAATAAGGATATATCAAAAAATAGCGATGACACTAATAATACAGGTGAAGATAGCGAATGCCCAACAGACACGTCACCAATGAAAAAAATACGAACTCGCCGACGTCGTTTGGCATCAGATTCTGATATAAAAATAACAGACGATTCAGATACAGATGTTACAGTTGAAAACAAAAATGTTAAAAAAGTTAAATTGAATAATGAATCGGATGATGGGAAAAAATCGAAAAAGCGACGAAAAAAGTCCGACAATTCAACGGATTCAAGTACGTCCATAGAAGTGAGAAAATCAAAGCCTAAACGAAAGAGAATTCGTGCTGTGGCTGATGATAGTGACAGTGACAGTGGAAATGAGCAAAACAGCTTTCACAGTAGCCAGAAATCAGGACGTAAAAATATACGAAAAGTATTGAAGAATAACAAGGTGGCGGAAGATACAAAACAAGCCGGAAAATTGGAGGAGGAACGATTGAGACGTATGGCGGAACGGCAAAAGTTGTACAATGAAATGTATGAAGCTCGTTTGGCTAACGAGGAGAAAGTGGATAAATTAGTATTGGACTTCGATGAAGAATCAAAGGAAGTGCTTCTGAGTGTCGATGAAAATTTAGTTAAACGTTTGAAGCCACATCAGGCACGTGGAATAAAATTTATGTGGGATGCCTCATTTGAATCGCTTGAACGGGCAAAAACAACATCGGGTTCAGGTTGTATTTTGGCTCACTGTATGGGACTAGGTAAATCATTTCAAGTTGTAACGCTCTCGCATACACTACTATCAAACACCGAGAAAACTCAAGTGAATACAATTTTAATAGTCGCACCACTCAGCACCGTACTAAATTGGGTAAATGAATTCAAAATATGGCTGTCCGAAGTGGAAAATGGCGATGATATTGAAATTTACGAAATGACCAAATGCAAAACTACTTATGAACGTAAATACCAACTTGAAAGTTGGATAAGAACTGGTGGAATATTAATAATTGGCTATGAAATGTTTCGTAATTTAACAAATACTTCGAAAAAAGTTAAAAAAAATGTTCGTGAATCCATATTAAAATGTTTAATTGATCCGGGCGCTGATTTAGTTATTTGTGATGAAGGCCATTTATTAAAAAATGAAGATTCAGCAATTAGCAAGGCAATGAGACGTATTAGAACATTGAGACGTATTGTATTGACTGGTACACCATTACAAAATAATCTCATTGAATATCATTGTATGGTGCAATTTGTAAAGCCAAATCTTCTTGGTACTAAAAAAGAATTTTTAAATCGTTTCGCTAATCCAATACAGAATGGCCAATTTGATGATTCAACTGAATATGATGTTAAAGTTATGAAGAAACGTGCACACGTACTTCATAAAATGTTGGAAGGTAGTGTACAAAGATTTGATTATTCGGTATTGATGCCATTTCTACCACCAAAACAAGAATATGTTATCTTAGCGCGATTAACTCCAGTGCAAATTAAATTATATCAGCATTATCTTGAGAAAATGGCGCGTCAACATGTTCGCGTTGGCAGTACATTGTTTGCTGATTTTCAAGCATTACAACGTATATGGACACATCCAAGTGTAGTGAAATCATATACGGAAAAAATGATTGAAAAACGTCGTGAAGCCGACACTGATTCTGAAGGTTCATTGAAAGATTTCATCGACGATGGAAGTGATGTAGAGAGTTCGAGCCAATCCTCAAGCAATAATGACAGTGATGTTGTTCATTTAGATAGTTCGGATGATGAGAAGAGGAATAAACGTGGGTCACGTGCTAATCCAAATAATGAACCGATTGCCGAAGTCGAAACAGAAAGAAAAGAAGAATGGTGGAGTGAATTCGTTGAGCCTGACGATATTCACGACATGCGAGTGTCAGCTAAATTATTATTATTATTTGATATTATTAAAGAATGCGAAGCTATTGGTGATAAAGTTCTTGTTTTTTCGCAATCGCTATATTCGTTGACGTTAATTGAAAATTTTCTTGGTATGATAGATGATGAGACACAAAAGGGAAATGAATTGGAATCATTGGGGAATCATACAGGCAATTGGCAAGCTGGCCTGGATTATTTTCGTTTTGATGGCCAAACATCCGCCGATAATCGCAGTCATTGGGTTAAATTATTCAATAAACCGTCAAATACACGCGCGCGATTATTTTTAATATCAACACGCGCTGGTGGGCTTGGTATTAATTTGACTGCTGCCAATCGTGTTGTTATATTTGATGCAAGCTGGAATCCATCGCACGATGTTCAAAGTATCTTTAGAATATACCGATTTGGACAAAAAAAACCCTGCTATGTTTATCGTTTATTGGCTGCCGGAACAATGGAGGAGAAAATATACAATCGTCAAGTGACAAAATTATCGCTCTCTTGTCGTGTTGTTGATGAGCAACAAATTGAACGGCACTTTAGTAATAATGATTTGGCGGAATTGTATACATTTGAACCTCCAAATACTGAGCCATCGCAATTGGCATTACCAAAGGATCGTATGATTGCCGAAATATTTCTTCGGCATAAAAATTTAGTGGAAACTTATCATGAACACGATTCGCTATTAGAAAATATTGCTGGTGAAGAATTGGACGATGAGGAACGTAAGCAAGCTTGGTTGGAATATGAACAGGAAAAAGCGGGCAAGCAGCCAATGTCAATGCAGCCAAATTACCTACAGCAACAGCATATGTTAATGATGCAGCAATACAACAGTCAAATGATGAATAATTTAAATATGACTGAGTTAAATATTCAGGGTGAATTCGCAAATTTATTGCAATTTATCCGCAAAGATTATCCGAATTTGCCTGAAGCAACACAAAGAGACATGGCAATTCGTACATTAACCAACATGTACAGCTATGTTGAAAATCAAGTAACAACTAATTTGAATACTGCGGTTAGTATTGGCAATTTTAATAATCCAACTGCGACACTTGCGAACGCTCTTGCCCAACAGGAATACGCCCGCCAACATTCTACTGTTAATAAATATCAGCAGCAACAACAACAGCAACAAATTCAATATGCACAAAAATTTGGAAATAATATTGGAAATGTGAATGCAGCTAGAGCAACTCCAGCAACTTCACGCGACAATGATATTGTAGAGGTTGGTAAAACATCATTTCAGCAGTTTATCCATGCCATTGACGAATTTACATCAGAATATAATAACGCAATTTGGTTTTTTACTTTTTTTTTTCATGTTTCTATTTTATTGCAGGTACCATCGTCGAGTAGCAGATCAAATGCAACTCTGCCTGCGAATAGTTCAACTAAGAGCCAGGAAGAGTAAACAAGTATTTATAATGTAATGTTTGTCTTTTATTTTTAAATTCGTTTGTTATTGCGATCACATATGTTTATGACGACAACAATAAGTATTGAAGGGATCGCCGATGGATATTTTTTTTTTTTCAGTTTTTTTCCATTTTTACGTGGAATCGCTAGCTATTGCATATTATAATAATCATAATTCCAATGTTTCTTCGAGCGTTATCAAGTTTATTGTTTAGTGCTGGTCACGATTTAATTTTCGTTTCATTAGTCACTTTTTTGTTTTGGTCATTTTTATTTATATAAAGTAATTAGGGAAAGACATTTTTTACTGCATAAATATAAAAAGCAACAATTATTATGTTTGCTAATGCGGATTTTACATATACATCCGTACGTAATTATAACTTTTATTTTCCTCCTATCTACATTATGGCAAAGCCTTTCTCCATCCATTTCTTAATAATTTCATTAGTCTCCTTTTTATTCGTGAATAATTAGGATTATTTGCTTGATTTGACATCTCATTGAGATCAAAAATATAATCGTACAATTCTTCAGCAATTATTTCATTCCAATTTGCTTTTTTTTCACGTTGGTTAAATGCCAACCATGCGATGTAACGAAAATGTCTTGTACGAATTGTATAACCCATAAATTTAATATCATTTAATATGGGTTCATCACTATTTAATTGTGGTGTTAACGAGGGTCGGGGGTATTGACTGAATGCAGCTTTTTTCCACGTTATATTGGTGGTTTGATTGAGTGCCATTGGCGAAAACGCTGACATAACAGGAATAAAGCTAATTCCTTCACTGCACGGATTAATTGTATAGTTATTCTCATATGTTAAATGTGATTTATCAACAATTGGACAAATTGGTATTGGAATTTCGGCGAGTTCAGCTATAGATGGAAATAAATCCACCAATTCAACAATTGAATCAATACGCTTCATATTACCTTGTCTTTCAAAATTATCTTCAATGTTATTTATATTATTTTTACGTGATTTATGAAGATGTGGTAATGAGATAATTAATGGTACTCTCAATGATACATCAAAATTACTGTATTTAGCCCACAATCCGTGTTCGCCCAATGACCAACCATGGTCTGACGTTAATATAATGATAGTGTTTCTATCCAATTTTAAAATACGCAAATGTCCAATTAATATTCCGATTAAATGGTCAATGTATGATACTGCTGAATAATAAGATTGTATTATTTTTTTTGCGTAATATAATGGAATTTTATCCCATGGAAAATTTAAATTTAATGATTTAATATCATAGCGTTTTCGCAAGTCTGTCCATGGATTGTACGATATGTTATTAATGTTGTTTGGCCAATAATAATTTTTAATATCATTGAATTTATCTAATGGATGATAATCTATAAATAAAAATTATTATTTATTGTCATTTGTCATTTCAGCATTCAATAATTATACGTGATATTTTAATTTTTCTTTTGTTTTTTTATTTATCATATAGATATATTTATATATATTCAATACAAAACAATAAAACATATAGCGAAAAAATAAATAAAAAAACAATGTATACGTACTTTTGTAGTGTGATGGATATTTCAGTGGAATATGTGGCTTTTCAAAACCCACTGCCAAGAAAAATGGATTTTCATTCGATTGTTGATTGAACAAAAATGTCTTGGTGGCCTCTAATATTTCAATATCTGGCAAAGTGGCGCCAGGAGTTGTTGCAACATTTACAGGACATACCTGATGTGATAGATAATATTAAATTACAATAATTGACTATTTAAATAATTTGAATTGAATACATACAATGTTTGAAGTTGATCGATTTGAAGATGAAGAGTCATTGAAACAAACTGGTGCATCTTTAAATTTATTTGTGTATGGATGAAATGGAATTTCGCTCCATGAATATGGACTATCGTCCGAATAATTTGAACTTAATCCTGGATGAAATACTTTCCCAATAGATTTTGTAATATAGTTCCCCGTTTCTTTTAAATATTGCGGCAGTGTTGTAAAATTTTTGTCCATTGAATCGCGCCAGTAATTGTAGAAATCATAAAGAAGAAGAGTGTCGGGACGTCGACTGGTAAGAAATGAATTTCTGCTTGGTGCACACAAAGATTGCTACAAAAATCAATTATGTACATGTATATAAAGGTAATATTTATCATGTAAGCATAAACTTAACCTGTGCATAAGCTCGATTGAATATAAAATTATTTTCTGCCAACTTATCAATATTGGGTGTGTAAGCATTGGAATCTCCATAGCAACCCAATGCAGGACGAAGATCATCAACAACAATAAAAAGAAAATTTGGTTTACATTGTACAGAGAAAATGCAATTGAACATATAAAATTGTAACAATATCCTGCGCAACATTTTATCGTACATTTTTCGTATCTCACTTCAACAATATTATCGATTATTTTTATTTATTTGCCTTGAATAGATATTCAATTGGGCAATACACACGAAATTATTGAATAACTAATTAAAATAAATTTATCAAGGATTTATTACACATTGAGATAAAAAATTTTTAATTTATGGACAATTTATAATTGATTTATTTTTCCGACAGGATTGAATATCTTGACAACAAATGGCTACGTCTCGAATGATATCATCTTTGGTTTTATACGATCTTGGTGTTCTCTGTACATATTCTAAAATGTCATCCATATCATCTGTACTCAATAATTCTCCTGTTAATCCTTCGAAATCTCCCGATACCTGAATAAAATTTTCTTCATTATTAATATAACAGAATTCAATAATTCACCAACATAACCTACTATCACTCATCACTTATATCATCAACATATAATAAAAATAATAATAATAATAAAACAAATTGAACAAAAAATTTACTATCATTACTTGAATGAATGTGTTAAATAATTAAAATTATTTGGCAATATAATTTATTACCGTGATTATATTATATATATATATATATATATAAAAAAAATTATGTAAAAAGAAATACTTGATATAAATGTGGATAAATCTTGGGTGTTGTAGTTACACTCCTTCGCAATTTATGATTATGATTTCGACGATTTTCATGTTGCCATTCTAAAAAAAATATATATATATTATACAGTTATAAATGTGAAAAATACTATTGTAATAATTTTTAATTAAAATGTTACAATATTAATTTTTACCTGAATGGAAAGCGAGAATTTTTCCGAAATAATTCGAATAATGTCGCGTTTCCCTTTTTTGTCTGCTACATTGCTCCATAATAATATTCATTATTGCACTTTTACTGCAATGATTATCAGATATAGACAATTGAATTTGCACTGATATTACAAATGTAATGATAAGTAGAAAAATTTCATTGTTCATGACGACAAGGAGTTTTTTAAGATGTGCCGATACCTCGGGTATATTTTTTTACTTTGAGTACTTTTTACCTACGCTCTTCATTTATATTTAATAAATGTTTATTCGAAGTATATACACATGCCACGTGCGTTATGATAAAGAAAGAAATAATATATATTCATTTGTATATATAAATTCGTTATTCACAGAAGAATGTGTATGCAACAATAATAATCATCTGTAAAACGTGAGCATTTAATCGCACCACATTGTTACTTGTTTATTAATTCAGGGTTGTATTTTATACAATCAAAACTTTTATCACTTACAGTCATTAACGAAGAATGAAGTATGTATATATGTAATTTCCTTTAATCGCTTTTATGAATATTGTTAACGCTATTTTTCCTCTGCAATTATTTATTAATATTATTTTTTGTCGACATTTTTCAGCCACGTAAATGCCTATATGTATTATGGATTAAATGAATTCATTCCGAATTTGGTGATGTTCATTGACAGAATTTATCCATGAGATTCAACAATCATTCGGATTCACCTTCACCTATATAGACAATTAAAAATTATTATTTATTTATTTATTTGTCATGTTAAATAAATTTCCAAATAACCTCAATTTTATTTGCAACATAATGAAAAAATAATTGCCCGTAATTGAATAATTATGAAAATTAATGAAAGCAATTATATCAAATATTAAATATACTGATATTGGTAATTTATTTATTAATTATTTATTTATTTTATTTTCAAACTTTAGTACGAGAATGTGACGCAGGTTAGAGCCACGAGTTTTTCAAACTCCTACGGTATTTTCATATAAAAAATTGAATGAATACATTTAATTTCAATCTTTTCAATACCATTGACATATACAAGATAAATATTAATTTTTTGCTCAAAAATTTTTCAGCCTAGTGCAATATTATCATGTGTATTCTGTGTCACGAAAACAATGGAAGGTATATTCTTTATGGCGGGAATACGTTTGAATTGTTTCATGATGGCGCCACTACACCATCAGTGATAATAACAATAATAATATACATTACAGCTGGGAATATGATGACAGACTTTTGATACATAAGTATATATGAACGTATGGACGCATTGTAACTTGTGACACGTATGCCGTTTTTACTGTCCACAATTTTTATTTTAAATGTCAAACATATCAGTAACGCTGTTTGAATAGTATCACAATTGATTCAATTCAGTTGCATTCAATTGGCAGGTAAGAGAATATTCATTTAAAAACATCAATTGGTAAAAGTACACTCTTGCAGTATTATGTGAAAGAAAAAAAAATCGATTTGTTTCCCGAACATAACCAAACATTTCATCATCACTCCACACAATGTTGTATATCCATTACGTTAATTTTATTGATCAATGATTTGTAATTAACTGTATTTCTTTTTTTTTCCAGATTGCTGATAGTAATATCACAATAAATATATTAATTATAAGACGCGGATAAAGAGAGGATTTGAGAATGAGTACAATTACCGAGCAATCATGTTACACCTTGATAAACATTTCAACGGACTCGGAACCCCTGAACGAACTTCAAATGAAGCAGGATTTAGAAAAAGGCGAAATACCTATAAAAATCGAGGCATTAAAAAAAACAATTCATATGATACTTGTTGGTGAACGTCTTCCCGGTCTATTAATGACTATAATCAGGTTTGTTTTACCACTGCAAGATCATACAATTAAAAAATTGCTATTGATATTTTGGGAAATTGTACCAAAAACATCGGCCGATGGTAAATTACTGCAAGAAATGATTTTAGTATGTGACGCATACCGAAAAGATTTGCAACATCCAAATGAATTTGTTCGCGGTTCAACACTACGATTTTTATGTAAATTAAAGGAACCCGAATTATTGGAGCCATTGATGCCAGCAATAAGAGCATGTTTGGAACATCGTCACTCTTACGTACGTCGCAATGCTGTTCTTGCTATTTTTACAATCTATCGTAATTTCGAATTTTTGATTCCCGATGCGCCTGAATTAATTGCTAAATATCTCGAAGGTGAACAAGACATGTCGTGCCGTAGAAATGCATTTTTAATGTTACTTCACGCTGATCAGAGTCGTGCATTGGCATATTTAGCAGCGTGTCTAGATCTTGTACCGACATTCGGTGATATTTTACAATTGGTAATTGTCGAATTGATATATAAGGTATGTTTGGCAAATCCATCAGAGCGCGCACGTTTTATTCGTTGCATTTACGGTTTATTAAATTCACCAAGTGCAGCGGTGCGTTATGAAGCAGCCGGTACACTTGTAACATTATCAACAGCGCCTGCTGCAATCAAAGCCGCGGCTGGGTGTTACATTGAATTGATTGTTAAAGAAAGCGACAATAATGTCAAGTTAATTGTACTCGATCGTTTAATTGCCATGAAAGAAATTCAATCGCATGAGCGAGTATTGCAAGATTTAGTGATGGATGTTTTGAGAGTTTTGGGCTCACCAGCGCTTGAAGTACGAACAAAAACACTTGCATTGGCAATTGATTTAGTAACAACACGTACAATTGATGAAATGATACAGCTATTGAAGAAAGAAGTTGTGAGAACGGCTGGCGGTGAAAATGACGACGCTGGAAAATATCGACAATTGCTCGTACGAACATTGCACACGTGTTCAATTAAATTCCCAGACGTTGCTGCCACTGTTATTCCAGTTCTCATTGAATTTTTATCTGAAAATAATGAAGCCGCGTCAGCTGACGTTTTAATATTCATACGCGAGGCAATTCAACGTTTTGATGATCTCGCGCCATTAATTATTGACAAATTGCTTCAAATATTTCTTGATATTCATTCGGTGCGTGTGCATCGTGGTGCATTGTGGATTTTGGGCGAATATGCAACGACAAAAGACGACGTGGAGAATCTTTTAAGTCGTATTCGTAGTGCAATTGGTGAATTGCCAATGGTTGAAGCTGAAAATAAACGTCAAGCGGGTGAAAAACCATCCGAAGATGAGAATAATCATCGAGAATCGTTATCGGGTACGGGACAATCAACTCAATCCGCACAATTGGTCACGTCTGACGGCACTTATGCAACTCAAAGTGCATTTAGCTCAGCGTCAATTGGTAAAAAAGAAGAAAAACGTCCGCCACTAGTTCAATACATGATGGATGGTGATTTTTTTATCGGTGCATCATTGGCAACAACTCTAACAAAATTAGCATTGCGCTATAAACAATTGGAGAGCAATATTCAAAAAGTTAATCGGGTACAGGCTGAATCGATGCTTATTATGTCGAGTATGTTGCAACTTGGGCGCTCGGGTTTACCAACAAAAGCAATGACACACGATGATGCCGAGAGACTTTCTCTATGTTTAAGAACACTTGCGTGCACAACACCATTGGTGGAGAAAGTATTTACTGAGGGGTGTCGTGATGCATTGGGAAAAATGTTGACGGCAAAAGCTGACGAGGATTCGCAGACACAAAAGGCTAAAGAGAAACCGGGCTGCACTGTTCAAGTTGACGATGCAATACAATTTTTACAATTGAATCGTGGTGGTGAGATGGCGGGCGGTGCTGGAGACGTTTTTGAACAGAGTTTGAGTGCAGCAGTGGCTGGGCGTGTAGGAAATTCAAATGACGCGCCTGCACCAAGTGCATTGAGTAAAGTAACACAATTAACAGGATTTTCCGATCCAGTTTATGCAGAAGCACTTGTACATGTTAATCAATACGATATTGTATTGGATGTATTGATCGTTAATCAAACTGAAGATACTTTGCAAAATTGTACATTGGAATTGGCGACAATGGGCGATTTGAAATTGGTAGAACGACCGCAGCCAATTGTTCTCGCACCACGTGATTTTGCGAGTATCAAAGCAAATGTTAAAGTTGCATCAACAGAAAATGGAATTATTTTTGGTAATATTGTTTACGATGTGTCTGGTGCTGGCTCTGACCGTAGTGTTGTCGTACTCAATGATATTCATATTGATATAATGGATTATATTGTGCCGGCTACTTGTACTGACGCCGATTTTCGACAAATGTGGGCGGAATTTGAGTGGGAAAATAAAGTTTCTGTACATACAACGTTATCTGATTTACGAGAGTATCTTGCGCATTTACTGAAGTCCACAAATATGCGCTGTCTCACACCAGAAAAGGTAAATTTATCATAACATAAAAGAATTAACAATTTTTTTCTATTTCTTTTATATCAATTTATAATTTGTTGTTATTGTATAGGCTCTGTCGGGTCAATGTGGATTTATGGCTGCAAATATGTATGCAAAATCGATATTTGGTGAGGATGCTCTTGCAAATTTGTCAATTGAGAAGCAATTGCATAAACCGGACGCACCTGTAGTCGGTCATATTCGTATTCGTGCAAAGAGTCAAGGGATGGCATTATCACTCGGTGATAAAATTAATTCGGCCCAAAAAAAAGTCCAAACAAAAATGGTTAAAGCTGGTTAAACAGATTCAAGAAACACACGGTAATTTTCATTCAATTCGCAACTGCATTTATGATTATTATTATTTTTTCTTTTCTTTTTTGTATTTAAAAAAATAAATCAACTACTATATACACATTCGATTATGGCTGAAAAATATAAACTGAAGAGGAAAATGTTGTGTAAGTGGAGAGTAGTATTATCATAGATGAAACAAAAAGGAAAAACAATGCAGAAATAATTTCAATATATATGTATACAATTTATTACACATAAAATATATTAAAATAAGTGATAGCAAATTACGATAGAAGAATAGATGAACTTGTATTCTTGGTTGTTCTTTTTTTTTTAATATGACCGCTCCAAGGTAGTTTTAGAAATAATATCTCGATAGATAAATGAAAAGATCATATCGTTGACAATTTTATATCCAATTACCGGGTCTTGATGGTTTTACATTCATGAATTTCGGTGATTGCGATCTACTATTGGTTTGTGACGTTGGCTTCATTTGTGGCGGAACCTGTATTATTTCAATATTTGAAATGTTTTTCGGGCTCATTTGAATTGATCTAGATTTATTAGCACTAGTATTATTTGGTGGATTGGAATTATTTGAATTTTCTTCTGTTTTTTGTTCTGATGTAATAGTTGTGATGGCGCAACCATTAGGAGCCATCGGTGATTTTTTCTTTATCACCCTCGGTGGTGATGTTCGAATAGGGATTAAAGGCCGTGCATTGTTTCTCGCAGTCTCATTTTCATATTCAACTGTGGTGGATATAGTTTCAGCAGGAAATACTTGAGACGAGATAGTGGAAGAATGTGTACTGCGATGTGTTTTATTCTCGTCTGTATTTTTCAATCTATGAAGATTATTTACCGTTGGTTTTTTCTCCAATTTAATTGAATTGGTTTCAGGTAGTGGCGACGGCACACGTAATATTTTCGCTTCGGCTATTGCTCTCTTCAAACTTTGTTGGGTGCGTAACGATGCCTGATTATTACATCGTCCAATTTGCGAACTTTGAACAGCACACGATATAACCTATGGGATACATAATCAATTAATCACGTGACAGATATTTATTATTTTATTTTCAATGTTATATTTTATTTAATTGTGAGAAACCTGATTCCAACGACTATTTGCCGATCTGAGTACCGCAAGTTTTGCAATACGACGCCATCTATTTGCTGCATCTTCTTTTCCAGATGGTTGTTGAAGATCGTCCATGTTCAATTGTGTTTCATCATCGACCTCGCCAATTGGCCCCGCAACATGAAAGTCTTTCATTAATCTTCTCTCCCATACTCGCGTTTTTTTACCTGCCGCACCTATAAACATTTCCAATTTATCATGTCATTATTTCTATCTCAATTGTGTAATTATTATCAATATTTTTAATTAATTTACTGGGATCTTTTGTGTTTGCACTGGCAATGTCCATTCCATTTTTCGCAAGGACCTGCAACAACTCAGAACGCCAACTCGATATATCATTTTTCACTTCGTGAATGTCGTCTTCAGTAACTGGCGACATTTCATTCTCTATATGAGCATTCACAACATAACGCCAAACAAGAGTACGCATAACCGCATTATACCTGCGAATTGAATAAAAAAAAAAGTAGCAATAAAAATTTTATGAATTAATAAATATAATGGATATGATGACATTTTAATTCGCACTTGTGTTCACGTGCTTTTTTTCGTGTACTCGTGCGATGAAGTTTTTTTTTCTGTATTTTACAAACACGAAGCAACAATTTTAATGATGGAAGTATATTAAATGGTGGCGGTAATGTTCCACCTTCTTCAAAGTAACTCATCCACAATTTTGTCCTGGCAAATTTCCATTCTACATCAGAGTGTTCCTATAAATATACATATTAATTATATTATGGGGATAAAGCACAATGGTAATTAATTGATAGTCAAGTATCATATGGTTATGTACCTCAATTAGAGTGTAGCTATTGCTCATCATAGCAATTAACAGATTCAATAATACTATGACATTGATAACAGAGTATGAGCCAAACATTAAAAGACCCCAAAAACGTGTGTAAGATTTGATTCCAGTTAATTCAAAGCTGTCCATTCCAACACCACCAAAACTGGCCCAGAATAAGCTCTGACAGGATTCAAATAAGCTGCTAAAACTGCAATTATTCAATGGGAACCATTACAATTTGTATAAATATACATATAAACATTTGGATTCAACATTGTATATTTTATTGTCGTCGAATAAAAAATATAAAAGGACGATAAAAAAATTAAGTATACAAACCTTCGCCAACGAATGCAACTGTCACTCGCGGGATCCCATGAAGGATCGGCCATCGATGAATAACATTTTTTCCTCTCCAATTCAGCAAAATACCATAGCAATTGATTCAAACCACATGCAAATGCAAATAGAACTAGAGAATAAATGAAAAAAAATTTGACAATGTCAATGACCATTCGACCGAGTGAAATCTAAAAATATAATTGATCAATGAATAAATGATACAATATAAATTTATTTTACTTCATTATATGAAAAATTGTGCGAATTACTTGGAGTGGACCAAGATGAGGATTAATACTGAAAAGATGAACGAGTTTTAATGCACTGAAGACATTGGCAGCGGCGAAAAGACCCTCGGATATTAATTGCAAATCAAAATCATTCCATTTTTCTCTCGGTATATAGCTCGCTGCCGCATCATTTTCTATTTCAGCTCTCTGTTGAAGATAAGCGGCGACACGCAGCATTATTGTCATGATATACAATAAATTACGTGTAAAATCGATAAAATTCCACATATCATTTAGATATGACTTCAATCCATCACTAATGACTTCACGTGTCTCTTCCCAGATAAATCCAATAACGAAGAGTATAACAAGGCACTCCAAAGGCGTTGCACCACCACCTCGTTGTTTCAATAAATCCTCTTCAAGTTGACGTTTCATACTTTCAGTTCCAAACAATTCAATAACTTGCACTTCAGCTCGCTGCGATACGAGCATTAGAATAACTATACAAATACATGTAATAATTTCATATATGTATTTAAAAATACGATGAATTTAGATATTTATTTTTTTCTTTTGTTTACTTACGAAGGAAAAAGAGATAAGCCGAGGCGTGAATTAAAAATTTCATGAAGGGTCTGCACAATAATTGTCCATTTTTTGAATACGGTGCAAAATAATAATTTATACAATAGAATGGAAATAACAATGCGGTTTTAATGACAATCATTATTCGTTGTTGTGAAGTCATCCTTCGAAAACCAGGTACACCCTCATACCTACATTGAAATTATTATTTTCAACATTAATGAATATATTTTACAGAGTGTATTTAATCATTGAAATATCATAAATATCATACGAGTATAAATTACCAAATGGCTGCCAAAAATTGTTGAATATGCGAATGAGCAACGAATTTTTTTTGCTTAAATTCTATAGCAATTTTTAATCGTGCCAATAACTTTGATGCTTGGGCTGCATTTGATTCTACATCATGATTCAGTATTATATTCAGTTCCGTCGTACTTCGTGTTTGTTGAAGTAAATCCACAGCAAATCTACACACCAATAAAATTATTTACATATATATATATATATATATATGAAAGAGTAGATCATAATAATGAATAATAAATATTAATACTTTTCCACTTGATTTTTTAACCGGGAATATTCAGCACGACTTTCAGGCTCAGATATTGCCATCAGTCGTAATTCTCCACTGAGGACAAATGCCGTCATCATTGGATCGCTTGAGCTCAATGCAATTAAACTTGGACTGGCCAATGCTTTGTATTCAGAAATTCGTGTTGATGACAGTCGTAATGGATCACCAGTTGCCGAACGTAAACAATCATCGCAACCGCAACGTACATCGTGTGGCATTGGCAATGTTGCACCACGATCCAACAACAATTTCAATATTTCATAATTATTTTTTTGCGCTGCCAATACTAGCGGTGTCATTTCTGGTGGATATCGCGCGGCCACTGGATCAATCCGTTGCCAAGAGTGCACAATTCCATTTGTAACTGTATTATATACAAACATATTTACACAATTTAGTAATTTAAAAATGATAAACATTATTTATTATCATTTAATTTACCGTTTTCATTAGATTCTTCACTGTGTAATAGCTCCTCGTGTTCCAATAAAAGCTCAACAGCCTCAACAAACTCTTGATCAATAGCAAAAAGTAGAGAGTCCTTTGTTTCAACACCCATAATTACTAATAATTCAACCATTTCCAAATTTTGCGATTCAATTGACAATGTCAATGCACCGCGGCCCAAACTATCCATACAATTGACATTGATATGTGTAATCTAATAGCAATAATAAAAAAAATCATTCAATAAATACAATTTCATTGAACTTTTAATTGTTAATATATTTTATTAGTTTTTAGATTTAAGTGGTATTTTACTTTTTTTGATTTGTTGGCCATTTGTAGTATTCGTCGAACATGGGCGAGATCACCTCTCTCAACCGCGAGCAAATATTGTTTTTCTTCAATTGACAATGGTCCTGGTAATTGAAGTACATACTCATCATCGTCACCATTCGCCTCTGACGCCACTTCCAATTCTCCCTTTTCTGCCATTTTATTGTTTATTATTATTAATTATACAATGCCGTTATTGAATTTATTTCAATCGTGCAAATAGAACCAATTGACATTTCATTTATTCATAATAATAATTAAAATGATACTGTGTTTAATTTTGTTGGTGAGGGAGTGAAGTGATGAAGGAAGTGAATTTGTTTGTTGGTAAATTGACTGATGAAATGTGACTAGCGCGGGTGAAACCTACAGTATTCATACACTCAATTTATATAGTAGATGTATGTATAAATAACAAATTCAATTAGATACTTTGCTTTGTGATCCCTAACTCATACAAACCTATAACATATACGTATATTCTATTTTTATTTTAATACATTTAACAATGCCTGTGAAACTCACAATGTAATTCTATTTACTCTACTTTATATAGATTTGGTATTAATACAGCTTGTTTTTCTTATTGAAGATAAGCAGCTTTTACCAACATCTTGTTAGGGAGCATTTGGATTATGTGTTGATATAGGGTGGACATAATTCAAAAGTGGAATTCCGCTCAAATGATTGATGATAAAAAATAAAAAATTTAGCATTGCACAATGTCAAATTGAACAGGGGAAAAAAAATAAAATACATCATGTATATAAAGAAAAATTTTCCTTCTTACTTTTATTCACTTTGAATTAATAAATATAAGATTTTTTCTGTATCTCAGACTCGGCTGCTTTAGCTCATTTATTTTTTCACTCAACATTATATATATATATATATATAATGTCGGGTGATAACTGATGAATTATAAATAAATATTGTTGTGAATGGAATTGGTCATTAGTTATATGTGTGTCATTATTCATTGGTATTTTTAAATTTCTTTATAATAATAAAGAAAATATAAAAATAATATATTACTATGATTATGTGTGAGTTTGAAATTGTGTTTACAGTGGCGCCACCAATTTTACCACGTGGTTCTACTGTGGCCTCACAGGGGTCTCACTCAGGTTATCTCACTTGGGTCATATATTGACTAGCAGATAATCATCAACAGCTGATAAAAAGTAATTTATGTGATACGTGTATGTTTCATACCGAGTGACAGACAAATCTTATTTATATTATGTTTTCTTCCTTTTTTATTTCTTTCTCATTCGATTTATTCATTTTGTTTTTATTCTTTTCTCCCGTTAATTCTTCTATTGATAGCAAATAAAATTATTCTATTTATTTTTAATGACATTGCTCAGTTTATATATAGGAGAATTATATAATATATAGCTATAGCGTGATTTGCTTTCCATGAATACTTTTATCGGAAGCATTCCAACAATTCTATAGCGATAAAAAGACAAAAAATAATTTTTTCAACTTTACAAAACCACTATTGAATAAACCAATTGTTTCCATACTTATATAAATTCAATTTTCTATAATCAAAAAAAAACAAAAAAAAAAAAACAAAAGAAGTATATAAAAAGTCCAATTGAATATATACAATATTAAATTAATTTTTAATTGATAAAAAAAACTTGATATCATAGAGACAAATGAAGAAAAAAAAAATAAATAGTAATATATGTAGCGGAGTGTTAGTGAGGTGTATAGAAATTAATCAGGCGATATGATGTGCTAGCGGAACAGTTACCGGAAGTAATTCAAGCCTACCGGAAGTCACCCCAAAATGGTAACATCCGCCTACTCTCTCTATCTCACTCTGACAATCATGTGCGTGTTTTTATTTCCCCCTATTGTACACTGAAAGTGTACGAGCCACCGTTGCTCGATGCATATAACATTTTTCCCGGTAGTTCATTGCATTATTTTCATCATTTTATTATTCCATGTATTTTATTGTCCTCACTATCTGTGCCCTCAATAACACAAATAGTTATAGAGCACAAGTACAACAGTATAAAAATAAAATCCATATTGGATAAAAATTGTAATATCTATTTGATCTATTTAATTTTTAATATCAACAAAATAAAAAATATTCACCCAATTGAATTCGTTTAATTCAATACACACACACACACACACATGCATATACATATATATATATACACATATATTTACAACTGAGAATTTATTGAAAAAATAAAATGCCAAACGCCAACGATTTAATGCAAAATATTAACATTTTTTTATGTATATTTATATTGATGTTTATTTGAAAGACACAAGAACGTGGTATATACTAATAGAAAATGGCGTCTGCAAAATGTGGATATGAAAAAAATAAATAAATAAATAAATAAAAAAAATGTAATACAGCGAGAATCGCCCTCGTGCACGCCCCCGTATGTAACATTATGTGCGTCGAGTGAGAAGTGGGAGACAGAGAAGAGCACTTCCGGCGCGCGGCGGGCTATCGCGCTCTCCTCTCGGGGTCGTCAAAATACGTTATGTAACTCGTGTTCTCATGTGCAAACATACATATACATATATATATATATATATATATGTGTGTGTGTATGTATATGCCACGCAATGTCTGCGGTGTATTTTGGAACTCTTTTTTTTTTCTCTCCTATTTTTTAATTGCACATATGTGTTTTATATCGCTAATAAACAATACACATGTTACAATATATTACGTTTAGCTTTTTTCTTCTCTCTGTCATTTTAAATATAACAAATGTGACTTGTATTATTTTTCAATTGTTTGCCATTTAAACAATTTTTAATTTATATTTATTTATATGTGTATGTATATATGTGAAGGAGTTTTCAACAAAATCACATTCGCTCGACTATTTTATACGTGCAACCGTTGTTTGACCTAACGGCACAACATTTTCTGCGTCATTGCAGTAATACGGCTTCTGTTGTATTCAAATACTCACAGACTTTGTTAGATATACTGTGTCTGTGTGTATATCATTGAACAATTATTTTGCACTCGGTGTCGCAAACATTGGGAGTATTGCAATGGAGTTGTAAACGAAAGAAAGAAAGAAAGAAAAAAAAAAAAGAATTATCGTACAATTAAAAAGTAATTGTTATTCCGTGCTTTTTTTTTTTTTCTTCTCTTAATATTACAATTCATTTTTAAATTATATCAGATAGTTCGCCGCATCAATTAAAGGTCAACTAAATGTAGTCAGAGCTCGCTCGATTTAATTCCCCGTTACCGGCTTATCACTTAATATTATATGTATATAATGTTGGAATAAAAAATAAATGAGCGAAAGCAAACGCAAGACAGAGATGTAGAAAAATTTGTTTCAATATTATCAGAAAATTGAGAGATCAAATTGATAACTGAACACATCTATAATTGAAATAAAAGTAAAAGATATCGTGTGGGAAGACTGGTGACCATTAATAAATATGCGAAAAAAAAAGAAAAAAAAAATGATAATAATAAAAAGTTGGTAAAGAAAAAAAAATATTTTAGATATGTGAAAGAAATAAATGATATAGTGAGTGCAAACATATATATATATATATATATATATTATAATAAATGGAGGAGGTAAAGAAGAAAAAGAAGAAGAAGAAGAAATAGAGAATTGGCGACAATTGACTTAAACAAAGATGCCAGCTATATTTAGACTGTTGAAGGGAGAGAAATTAACGTATATATATATCATTGCAAAGTGGAACAATTAGCCCTTTGCTGTAAAGCCGACGACGTTGACGATTTGTATTATTATTATCATTACATATTTTTTTTTTCATTCTTCAGTTGATGCATTCATTCCCCTCATTTTTTAATCATTTATTTTTTACTATTCCACCTACAGACATTCTCTTTTTTATATAGCAATTCATTTGTTATTTTATTATATATTTTATTATATGAAAAGAAGAAAATATCTATTCTATATTTTCACAAATGCTGTTGAACTCGCGGACAAAACGTATGAATATATTTATTGGAATTTTTTTTCATCACTCATACGTGTATTGAAACTGATGGAATTGCAAAAAAAAAAAAAAATATATATATTTTTACCACAGGTATAATTAAATATATAAAACAAGTGTGATAGCAATGGCAACAGCAACAATAATAAATTAATATAATGCGATAGAGATCTCTTTCTATACTCTCTTTCTTCCCTTAAGGTTTGATGCACCTGGCCATTGTTCTTTGTTCCGCGTGACCTTGTCAAGGTCACGCGTCACACGCGAGCTCTTCTCTCCGTGTCTTTCATTCCATCTATTCGATGGTGCGGTGCATATCCACATAGTCACACGAACCCACACACGTACACTTATGTGTGTGTATAGATATAAAGGAGGCCTCCTCTCAACGAGTGCGTGACATGCGTCCAATTGCTCTCTTCCCTCTTCCTCCTCTACATATTATATATATATACTTTTCACAATTCTCCACATGCATATTCACATAACAAACGACAATATACAAATTTTAGTAAATATAAAAAAAAAACCTATAATATAAATAATTGGAAATAAATACAAAT
>CAJUYH010000235.1:0-16183 GCA_910591685.1 Galerucella tenella | reverse complement strand
TTTTTTAAGGCATCCGGATCCAAATACACACACTGGAACCATATACATATTAACAGAATTCGCAATTAGACTTCTTCTTCCTTTTTTTTTTTTTTTTTTTTCATCAGCATTCTATTTTTATTTCCTCTTTATTTTCAAAGTTCATATTACTCCCGAGTAACAATCCTATCAAAAAGGAAAAATAAAAATACTGCTCATATATAATAGAGTTATCTGTGGCTATCTCTGTCTCATAATTCCGGCGTGACTGGATCCAGCAGTCTCTTTTCAGGATCTCTTGAGTCTCTGGACACTAACAATGAATTTTGCGCGTCCGAATGATGTTGTTGTCTACCAACACTACCACTACCGCTGCCACTACCACTACCACCACCACTACCACTACCACCATTATTAATTCCCCCAATAACATTTGGATCACATGTGCAACCCTGTGCTGCATGACGTGCATAGCACGCCTCGCAAACAGCAACACAACCTTTCAATGGCCAATAGCACATTAAACATGGTAATACCATTGTTAATGCAGCTAAACATGCCCATCTAGCAGTTGTACGTGAACCGGAACACGAACACGGCTCATCAGCACAACTACCACCACCTTCTGCATCGCCAACACCACCGCCCGAATCCGCGCAATGATAAAACAATCCTTTAACACAACAAAGACATGAGGCATAGTCGAGTGCTGTCTCGGCCGAACAATAACACGAATTATCGCATAACCAACGACTTGGTAATAGCGGTGGTTCACGACACGATTCACACTTACACCGTCCGCAAAAGTCACACATTATTGATAGACTAGTGTCAGTTGGTCTGGTAATACCACCAAAATTACCAGAACCCAATGCATTTGCTGCTGGCTCTTTTGTAAATGAAACTGGCTGTTTTATGATTGGCTGCTGACTTGATGGCAATGACGACGATTGTAACAAATGCGTTTGGTGTCTTTGAGGATTTTGCGTTCTCTCATCTTGTTTATGCTGCTGACGAAGCTGCTGCTGTTGTTGTTGTTGTTGTTGTTGTTGTTGTGTTTGATGATGCTGATGATGGTGGTGATGATGGTGATGATGATGATGATGATGGTGATGGTGTCGCCTCTCATTTTTCAGGCACTTTTGGTTTATAAGACTGGTTGGTGTTGTTGTTGTTGCTGTTGTCACTTGGCGAAATGGTGTCTCGACATATTCATTTACCATTCGTTCACCGTCTGGTCGTGGCACAGTCAATGTTACTTCACCAACAGCTGCTGCTGCTGCCGCTGTTGTTGCCGCTGCTGCTGCTGCTGGTGCTGGTGCTGGTGTTGCTGTTGGTGCGGTTGCTGCATTTGAACTTCTGAATTGTTCTGCATTGCGCAATACAGATAAAACCCCATTGTCATTGAATGAATTTGTCAATGGGATTCGCGAATTAGTTCGAAAACTGGTCGATGTTGATAATGGTGTTAATGGTGCTGTTAACGGTGCAATTGTTGGTATTATCGGTGGTGTACCGATTAATCGTGGTGGTGGTAGTGGTCTTGTATGATCATGACCATGCACCCTCGCCAAATTGGACGTGGACGAGCCACTTGAGGCAGAAGATGGCGGTCGCGATTGTTGAATATTAAGATTATTGTTTGACATGGGTATTGCAATATTGCCACCTCTCAATTCGAGTCGGTCAGGCCAGCGACCTGATACCACCGTCGTCGCCAGATGATGCTGCTGCGTTTGGTGATGCTGCTGGTGATGGCGTTGACGCGGTGCCAATATTGGCGTTGTAAGTGCTGATGATGACAATAATGATGTTGATGATGATGAGAATGATGGCTGTATTTGTGTGACGCTGGATGATACCGATGGTATACCGGAAAATGAACGGATTGATGTTGCTGGTGATACGGGCACATGCTCATCCCATCTTCTCGACGTCGGACAATAATTGTTTGTGATTGATAATGATGCTGCTGCTGTTGTTGTTGTTGTTGTCGTTGTTGTTGTTGTTGATGATGATGATAGTATTCCTGTTGTTGAACGCACTGGCCAGCCCGCGCGTGGTGGTAGTAAAGCACGCGATGACGTTCCATTTGATGTGGTCGTATCACTGATTCGGCAGCTTCCCGCCCTCGCAATGCGCGTTTCATCCCCACCTGAAACATTCCAAAAAACAAACAAACCATTATAGAAAAATATATTTATACATATATTTTTGTCAATTGTTTATATTTATACTTTTATAGGAATATTTGGGTGTATCTTTGTGAGGTTCAAGTTTGAGAGGTCACAATATATATATGGGCGCATTGATGTTCGTTTTATAAATTTCTATACACACACACGCACATGCGGGCGCGAGCGCGCGCGTGCTTTTAGAATATTTCAGAATTGCATTCGTCCCCGAGTATTCTATTATTATGGCGCCCACATCTATTTTCGTCGGCATGGTACAATCTATTATTGTCCATTATAAAGATAAACTGGCGTGTACCGTTTAGCATGTAAGACGACCCACGCTGAATTAAATCTCAAGTAAATATTTCACAATTATTATCATGACTACAGTTCTATCCGAAAAAATAAAAAAAAAAAAAAAACATATATATGATTTGCGTCAGTGCGTTTGCCTTATTATTTTAATTCATTTCAAATTGTGTTTCACGAGGTGTGACAATAAAATACAGCAATCGAATGAACAATGATAAATGTATAAAAATAAAAAAATAAAAAAAAAAACAAAACAATGAAAACGAAAGAGAACGAAAAGACATAAAAAATGAAACTTTCAATATGAAATATAAAAAGAATTCGGAAGAGCGAAAAAGTAATTCAAAAAGGGGAAAAAAAAAAAAAATAGAGAGGAAAGGAAGGAGTATGGAAAGAGTGTTCTCGTGTTTGAGTGCATGCCAGATAAAATGCAGGAATGCGAGAAGAGTGGAACGCACGAAAGAATGAGAACGAATGAAGAAGGTTTATAATAAGAGTGGGAGGAGAAGAAAAAAGCGACACTGAACACGCAGGTAAAGTCAGTATCCGCCAAGACTTGAATGAGACTTCTCGAGAATTTTGGGCAGATGCTCGCATGATACAAACTCAAAGACATAAAATACACACATACACACATATATAATACATGTAAGGGAGTAGAGTATAAGTTAGGGGGTATACTTATATATGTATATGAAGGTATAAGAGAAAGGTTAACGATATATGGAATGGCGGGACATGTATGTATATATATATATATAGCAAAAGACATCCTATGTATTACTACACAAGAGGGACAGATGGTTGCGCCTTATATATGCACGCATCCCAATACCGTTTTTCTCAAAATAAAAAAAAATAAAAAAATGACGGAGAGAGTGTGTATATGTATGCGAGAGAGCGAGAGAGAGAGAGAGGAAGAGTGAGACAAATATCTTCTTTCATTGTGCACGACCCCACCAGGTAAATGAGAGGGAGATTCTTCTTTCAAGAGACTTCTTCCTTCATGCTATTATTTTTTTCTGTTCTTTTCTTTTCCCTTTATTTATTTTTCTTTTTTTTTTTTAATAGTCTATTTCAGCTCTGGTTTGGCACTTTGTGCTTGTCTTTATTGAAATTTATCCTATGCATATTTACATTACATGCGTGAATTATTTATAATTCATTGAGTTGTATTTTGATAGATGAAATGTTTGTATTTTTTTTGTTTTCATGATTTGTTGAGCGAAAGTGAAGAAAGATAATGAATTTCAATAGAAATATGATGAATTAATTTAATTTTATGCTTTAACCCCATTGTTTTTCTTTGTTTTTTTGTTTGTTTTTACGCAAGTGTACATTGATGTTTATATTGTATAATATTTGTTAAATAATTTCGAACATTTCTATATATTGGTGTGTCTGGGCATCGTTTTGTCTCGTTTACTCGAAATTCTTCCGTGAGATGGTTTGGTGGGCGCTTTGTGGGCGTCATGTAACGCTCAAAGCACCCACTCTCATCGCCCACGCGTCGCCATAGTTGCCTGTACCACGATAAGACAGAAAGAGAATACAAGACATGAGAGAATGAGAGGCCTACTTTCATCCTGTCCAATCAACCAATCGCATTCATATACCACCACTTCAATACCATTTCTTCGTTCACAAATATCCCACACAGTTTAAAAAATATTTTTTTCATTCTTTATCTTTTTTTTTTTCCCCTCCCCATTTTTATTTTCTAATCTGTTACAACATCAATAACAATAATAATAATAATAATAATAAATATTTATATTAAATATATTTGCAAACGTTAAATTTTTACTGATTGAATGTGAATACGTGAAAAATAAACTGCAAGAGAGTAAAAATCTCTTCAAGGTTTTTCTCTCTTCCTTTCTATTTTTAATGTCTTTTGCTCTTTCTGTCTCTTGTGTATTTTACCCGTCCGCGGTTTGTAACAAGCGGACCATTGAGACTGGCGCGTTGACAAATGGAATGTGGCTATCGGTTCTTTCAGCGATTACCACAGGTCAGAGCCGCCAATTATTGCATATATACATATATACAAACGCGACGATAAAATGCGAAATTTTTGTGAACCCATAAAGTCAAAATTTCATGTGGTAAAAATGAATTTTTATACAATTATTATAAACTTTTCCGCTAAATTTAATTCAAATTGATTGAAAATTACTTGAATTATTAATTTATTATTATTATTATTATTATTATTATTATTCTTGGATATTGATAAATTAAAATAGAAAAATAAATAAATGATAAATTGATTCATACTGGTGGGAGGTTGCTCTACCCCGGAAGTAATCGCGTACGTCTCCAGTACTGCTAATATAGTAGCGAGCCGGTAAACTTTATTTTTGTTTACCAGCACATTCCATCAAAAACCAAAGAAAAAAAAAAAAAAAAGAATATTAAAAAACAAACCACAACACATTCACTGTCTCAAACAATTCACATATTTTTATTCGCATGAGTGTCCCATAAATTTTAAACAATTACACACTCTACCAAACAACTATTTTATAAACAGAAAAATAATATCCAACAATTATTTATTGAATGTCAATACACCATTAAATAATTCTTTCACCTATTTTATCAAATCAATTTATTGAATGTCATTGTAAAATAAATTCCCAATTAAATTCGCGAACAATTAACAGATATAAATGGAATTATTTTGAATTACGCGGGCATTCAGTGTTGCCAATGTGCGCGCATTGACTACCAACTAACGACTGAATTGAGGCACATTGAATAGTGTTCATAGGGCATACTAATACGTTCACTGACTCGAACACGCGGAAAAATACGTACAAGAGGAAAGGGCAACACCGGTGGGGTAACAACGTATGAGCATGAACGAATGAAGAGAGGGGCCAAGCGAATAAGAGCGGAAGCAAAAGATAAAAGGAGAGTCAGTGAAGTGGTAGGTGAAGGGAGGGGGAGGGGTGTAATAATGGTGGTGGGAGTGCGACTGACAAAGACGACATCTCGCAGCGTCAGGCAAAGACGACTTCCCGCCTCAGGCTTTTTATGAATGAATGGACGCTATCATTGAAGTTTCGATTGAATGAAAAAACATCCACTTCTACCTCCACCACCACCATCATCACCACCATCGCAGCTCATTCCGCCACACGTACCTATTATATACTTACGTGGCATCTTTAAATTATATAAATTGACAAATTCAAATTGATTATTATATTAATTGAATTGTAAATGAATTGTATTGATACGGCAGGTCGTGTTTAATTTAATTATTTTGCGCCTCGGTTTTTTTCTTTTTTTAAGGGACTTATGCTGACACACGTTCAATATATATATATATATATATATATATATATATATGTAACGTTAAGGTAATCACTAATCAGTAACTAGGCTAATTTTTTGAATAATTCATAGCTACAATTTTTTATTACTCCACTGGCGATATTTTGCTATTTTTATTCAAACAATATTGAGAATTAATTGGAGAAATGTTTGATTTTTAGAAAATTTTCTATCACTATTTGATGGTAGATTTTGTAATGAGGGAAAAAGTAAGAGGCTAAAAGTTGCAGTGTTTGTTAGAATTGCCATATGTATATACGATACGTATATATATATGTCTATGTCTTATCACGAAGAGGATGAAAAATGACAAAGAGAGAGTCAATGTTTTTAGGATGGTTGGATGTAGCAAGGCCCCCAAGAAGGTCGACTGTGTTCACTCGTTGGTTGGTTGGTACGTTTTTCAAACGCATTGTGGATCTATATAAGGCCCCTTTCACACACACACACACACACACACAGGAATCTTCTTTGCCCGTACATATTGTGTACACAAAAAAAAAAAAGAAAGAAAAAAAAAACGAATGAAATAGATAAGCTGACGTGACTTTTGTTCATAAATTCGAAAAAAAAAATCGAGTTTAATCTCACTATTTAATGTTACTATGATCAAAGTAATATTGAAATGATAACAATTTTATTATTTAATAAATTTTCAAATGTATATTTTAAATAATAATAAAAATATATATTTATAATGATAAAATGGTGGATGTATTGAATTGCAAAATTGCTATTGTAAAATATTGGTTACGGTAAAATATAAATGGAATTAATTCAATGTTTTCATTGCAATAGTGAATTTGTGTCTTGTTGCATATTTATCATCTTGTACCTATACAACATACACACATTAAAAACAAATACATATAGATATATCCAAACTGTTTCTCGCCACATCTCATTCTGGCACATGAAACTTGTTTCTATATTTATTCAACTCATTAGTTCTATCTTTGTCGCGCAACGTTCATTCATGAATCCGTCTGTCTCACTTGCTATTTCGTCTCGTTTTCTCGTATACTCACGTTCATTCATCCCCTCTCACTCTTTCACTCTTCTGCTCATAAGCGCACACACACATACACAAAAACACACTGCCGTCTTCATCGTTCCTCTTCGTATATTTTTTCCCTTGTTATTTTCGTTTCTCTTCTCGACACGTAGAGTCAGGGGAAAAATGAACGAGAGAATAACTCTGTGATAATTTGAGCTATCAAATCGAAAAAGTTATATTTAAATGAACGCGAAAAAATATTAAACAAAATTATAAACACATATTCAATATGTGATATCCATTTTTTTTTTTTTTTTTTTTTTTCTCGTCAATGTGACTGTGCGGATGATGTAACGACGGTTTGTAGCCTTGGATAAACACGTGCGTATAGCCATTACATCGACTAACGGATGTCCGTTCGATAGTAATCACGCAGATAATATGAACATTGACGTGAGTGTCACTCGAAGGTTTTTTTTTTTTTTTTTTTCATTTTTTTTTATTATTACTGACAATGTACAATCATTCTTATCCTGTACTTCTACATATACCAAACGTCAATTGAAGTGAAGCAATTTCAATCAATTCAATACCGACAATAAAATATTATATTTGTCACCGTAATAATACAAACAATTAAACTAACATAAATATTACAAAAAAAAAAAAAAAAAAAAAGATATTCAACAATGAATAAATAATTGTGTCAACTATTTAAAATAGTATTTAAAATAATTATCAGCATGAAAAAAAATATTAATAAATGACAAAATAGCAATGTTATTATAGAATAATTGACGGATTTATTAATTGCCATTGCATATGAAATATATTCAAGAGTGTGTAAACAAATTTTGGAATATGAAGTAGCTTCCGGCTTGGAAATCCGCGGGCGATCATCGAACTCGTTTGCAGACATACGCCAGAATCCGGGCGAGTTACCACCGTTGCCACCACCACCATCGCCCACCACACAACCATAATTCTTTCATGTATATAAGCATATACATACGTATGTATGTATAGGTGTGTGTTTGGTTCCAGGAGTTAGCGAGGGAGCATTGCCAAGAAATAAGAAGCCTTACGACGCGTCGCGAAAACGTCGGTCTTGTAAATCTGTGTGACTGTATATGCATATACACACTCACACACACATATATATATATATATATATATATATATATATATATATATATATTGTTGGTACTACTGCCACAAAATGCTCGGTAAACAGCAGCCGTGAAAGCAATCTCGAATAATATTTACAGGAAGCTCACCCATGCTATTAAAATTGCTTCGTTTTTTAATTTTTATATATATATATAAATTTATCATAATTTATTTTCCTACTGTATGACATCGTATGAATTCACATGTTCAAATGGCTTTAAAGAATTTTTATAGATACATACGATATGTTATTTTAGTAATGTGAATGTAGAAGATGTGTGGCAAGACAAAATTGAAGGGTGAGAAATTTGACATCTGGTAAAATATTCACTGCGTGGGGTCACAACTATCCCCAGTATATATTACAATACTTTTATCTCTTTTAAAATAAAAAAAGTTCAGGAGAATAATAATAATAATAATAATAATGAAACACGTTGTCTCGATTTCGTTTCATTCTTTGAGTTGTCTGTTCTGTTTCAATGATCACAGCTCAACTCAAGTAAAATAGATGAAAGCATGAGATATAAATATAAAAATAACGATTATAAAGAATTAAATTAGCCTACAATTGTATTATCGATATATATATATATATATATATATATACAATATAAAAGATAAAATATAAGAAGACTAAACAAAGAGTGGATAAAAATAGAGGAAGGATGAAGAATCCCTGCTGTTTCATCGCGTGACTACGGGGGGACAACTCTACTGGTCCCAGCCAACCAACTATCACACAATTCGCCAGTGAATGTGAAAGAAGAGAGGTAAAAAAAAAAAAAAAAAGAATGAGAGGGGAAAAATGAAAAGAAAAAAAAATCATAATAATAATAAATAAATAAATAAATAAAAACTAAAGAATGGGTATATGATGAAGAGAGAGAAAAAAAAAATATTACAAACCAAAGAAAAAACAGAGAGATGAAGGAAACCCCCCCCCCCCCCCCCCCTTTCATAAGAAGAATAAATTAAAAAAAGGAAAAAATACGAATGAATAAACGAAAGATAAGGTCACCACTTATGTGGATAGAAAACAAGGGGGGAGGGCGAGAAGGAGAAAAAAAAAAATATAATAATAAAGTGAGAAAGAAGAAGACTCGTTTCTTTTTCATCCTTCTCATTCCATCTATGTATGTATATGAGTCTGTCTCTGTCTGTTGTACGCCGTATGCGACAGTGTGATTCCAGTCAGTGGCGACCTGTTGGTGGTTGTTGACCGGCTACTGCGGTTACGCGCTCTTCACACACAACCAAAGCCACCTCCTTCGTGCACGTGAACGTGAATGAACGCACACGTTTATAATGTGTTTGAAGCTCTACGGTAAAAGCGAACAGCAGCAGCAGCAGCAGCAGCAGCGCGCGCGCCCGCGTTTCGTGCTCGCTCTGCCTCTCTCTCTCTCTCTCACTATTCAATGTGGGATCCAAATTAATTTCCCTGGATTAAACTGCAACAATTGACAATACCAAAATCGAAAAAAAAAAAAAAATTTGTAATAATGACAATGGAAAGTGAAATGGATTCTATGGGGAAATATATTTAATAGTGTAATGGTAAGATGAAAAATGATAGTGTGCGCGTGGGAGATGCAGAGCGAGGGGGGGAATACGTATACGGCCCCGTACGAGAGATGGAGGCACGATGGATTAACGAATACAAAGACTTTGCGAATGTTCAGGGCCGTGTAATGTCGTGAGGCCCCAAATATTACAAATACAAATTCTTTATCTATTCATTACACATGATATTGCTATTTATTATTATTATTTGATGTATGTATTATAGATGGATATGTTGAGAATGGAGAAATGATGTAAATATCGTTGGAATAAAGGAAATAAACAGAATAGAGAAAGGGATGGTGAGTGAGTGAGTGAGTGAGAGAAAGAGAGAAAGAGAGAAGATTACCGGATATCCTCCAGACTCTGTTCATTCGCGATATATTTCTATGTACCAACAGAGATTTTTTATTATTAAAAAATATTTTTTTCAATTTATTTTGGTATATTTTTCCTATTAATTTATTAATTGTTGTTGATTGTGGATATTTTTTTAAATAGCTGTTTATAGTGTATAATGTGATTGTAAATTGTGCATGTTCTCGTTTTGCATGGACAAATTCACGCGCGTGTTTATATCACAATTATTATTATTATTATTATTATTATTATCAACCACCATATTTAAATTGGATATACGTCAGAGGCCCCCGAAGCCACAATAATAATTACCATCTATCAATTAAATCAGTTGCGAGCTAATTGATTAAGCAAATGACATTCCCTGGTGTAATTTTAATGTCATTTTATCAGAAAAAAAAAAAAAATTTCATTCATTAATTATTTTTTTCTATCGTCACAACACGGCATTCCTCATATATGCCAATTTTCGCCTTTCACAATATCATTCCATCATTCAATAATGTATTATTTATTTTTTTCATACCTTTTATCAATTATATAATGGCAATATTTTAGCATATATATATATATATATAGAATTGAAATGAAAATTACGAATTATACCGAATTCCAATTAATATCTCTTTTATATTAAATACTTTAATAAAATCGTATGAGTGACTATTATCAAATAAAAAAAAAGAGGAAACACAAAAAAAAAAATGGAAGAATTAAAGGTCGCTGTGGAGGATATCAATGAAAATAAGAAGACAACAGAGTCACATTTATAAGTGTTATCCTTTTAGGCAACTCATATTGAGATTATATTGTATATATATATATATATATGCGTATGAGTTTGTTAAGCTGCAGGTATCTCACTCCCACATCAAGTTCTGATGAATTTTTTTTCTCCTACCGACGTTCCAGACTTTTTTCTCCTCTCGCACTCACTCACACACTCTTTTATTTATCCTCAATCATCTTCGCCATCACCGCCACATAACATACACACACACACACACACACACTCACACATATGCATTCTTTCTATATCTCCCACTCTCACACACTCCTGTTTTTCTCTTTTTCTTTTGACCCGGGGCCTGGAGATGGAATGTGGATGCCATATGGCTGGGACTTGGTCCACCCACCCAATATCCACCCACCAGAACGCGTCGGTTCCCCACCCACACATAACTACATATATATATATATTTATACTGACAGTTGTATTGATATACCTATATGAACATAAATATATATATACATATTCATTTACATGCACGCGACGATCAAGGGGCCATGTGAGACGACGAATTGCCTCGTGTCACACCACTTGGCACACATACCATGGTAAAATATCTATTTTCAGATGTAGCATGGAGCGATGTGATGAAAAGTATGCAAGACAGAGAGGAAAATCGTGGCAAATGGCAGTGAGAAAGCGTGACGCCATATGTGACACGAGATAAAAAAGAAATGAAACAGGAAAAGAAAAAAAAAAAAAAAGTGCAAAACTTTTTTGCAATTCTTGTAATATGACATTTTCAAGATCTATTCATGATGAGAGTATGTGTTTATAAACATGAATATAAATAAATTGTCATTGATGTTGGAGAGAGGGAGAGAGAAAATATATATATATATATCAATAGGTTGAATTAAATATTTATGCGTGAGAGTGCGAGAAAAACATGGAGCCAAATGATAAAATTCAATCGGCAACATTCGCACCGGATGTGACGCGCCACCACATAATGATGAATGTAAATGATGTTCTGTGGTATGCGCGAGTATACGATACGAAGCTCCGGCCATGTCGGAGAAGCAAGAAGAAAAAGAAAATCAGAATAAGAGAAGCAACAAGATATTGAGATGTGTGTATGTGTGTATGTGTGTGAGAAAGATAACGGGGTTGACAAGAATGAGATATTGAAGTCAATGGATAGTCTCATCGCGCTCGAGTTCTGCAATTATCAAATTTTTATCAGCAATATATATATATATATAACACTACAAACCTTAACATATAAACTACCGAAATATACCATTGAATAATAAACTTTATGATATTGTATGAGTGTATAAAAAATACATTCTGTCCCTAGCTAATGGAAGAATAATTTCAAATCCAAAATTCATTCAAAATGAAAATAAAAATAAATAAAAATTAATTTCATTGAAGCATCAATTTGTTAATAGAGTTTTTATATTTTTTTTGATATAATAAACAAAATTTATTGTATATATATATATATATATATATATATTTATAATTGAATGGAATGCGCATGCGCTTAAACGTGGAAATGAGTATTTCATTCATGCGATGGCTCGCCCAGGACTATCCCCCTCTCACTCCACTCTCTCCTAGTTCCAATGTACATATCAATATGCGCACGCGCAATTCATATAACCGATACATATAGTCACAAATATGCATTGATATAGACCAATGGCGACGTTTGAAGATTATTAAAGTCAACTACACACACAAACACCCACACACATATATATATATATATATGTCATTCATCGCGGTGAGCGCTCGTAACACGCGCGTTCCAACACAATTATCAATTACACGACCCCCTCCTCAATGACTCCAATCCAAGTACTCATCGACACGTTTAATTACAAGTATCGACATCAGTCTACCATACAGATACTGATCGCCAGTCATCAATTATTTTTAGGATCTTGTATTTAAAAAATAAATAAATAAATAAATAATAATAAACTCCATTATATTAATTCGATTCAAACTCTTGTTTTTTGTATTCGGCTCACCGACAATTGTATACATTTACTCGTACACGGGATTATTCTTTGAACGGGGACTATACGATGATAACACACAGCTATGGAGAAACGGAAGTGTGGAGAGTCGTAGTTTTGAACTTTCTCGCGCACTGCTTTCTACACGTCTCTCTTTCTCGCTTTTTATTTTCTGTTTGACGTTTCATTCATTGCTGCACAACGACACACATTTACTGTATTTTACTATTACATATATATGCAATAATTCTCTTCAATTTCATTGGTGTAAATATATATATATATATATATATATATATGTTTGTGTTGTTGAGTTGCGGATGTAGAATAATGTTTGTCGTTTCACAAGTATAGGTGTGTGTAGTAGTAAAACCTAACCCAACTTCTAACCTCGCCTACCTTTAATAACCGTTATTTGATCGTAACTATAACCATACACGACTACTGCACTACTACTACTACTACTACTACTACGATTACTACTACGACTACTACTACTACTACTACTGCTACTACTACTACTGCTATTATAACCATCGCCTTTAAATGTGCTACTGGCCAACTATCTGTTGGTTTATTGTAGGGATTCATTGTGTTAAGAAAAGAAATCGAAAACCGTTTTCATGTGAATTTATTATCTATCTGTATCATTTATAAGTTTGTTGAAATTTGGATTAATTGAATGAAAATGTTTCTCAAATGTATTAATTGATTTTTCTTGCTTTGTTGATATTATTGTTTTTTTTTTTTTAATAATATTGATATTGTATATTCGTTTAAGATTCAATTGACAAACAAAAAAATAAATATAATAAAAATTTCATCGACGTTTTCATGGCAATAATTAATCCTGATTAAAATAAATTTGCGAGACGTTAAAATAGCATGTAAATAATTGTTTTATTTATTTATTGATATGTATTGATTTTTCATTTCATTTCATTATTTGGATATTAAAGTGGAAATGAATACTTGCTATTGCATAATATTGATGGAAGAATTGAAAAACATACATATTACACTGTATTAAAATAAATATTTTCATTTTTTTTCATTCTCTCATCTCTCTCTCTTTTTTTTTTTTTTTGTGATAAACATAAAATTAATTCGAGTATTGAATGATTCAAGGAGACACGTTTTTTTTTTCCTTCTATTTCTTCTTCGCTTTTTTTTCTTTTTTTTCTTTTTTTTTTTCTTTAATAGTTAAAAATTCCATTGAGAGATATTTGAAATATGAGAGAGTGTAAGAAAATAAAAAATATTTTAATAGCTGTTTCACAGCCTACAGTAATATGGAATAAATGACTATCGCAATCAACTGCCTATTTTATCAATTTTTTTTTTCTTCTACTATTATCGTGCTTCCGTAAAAACAAGAAACCATAATATAATCTATAGCTTATGACTCAAGGTAAAGCACATATAATATATAATAATCCACATGAACTTTGTATAACAAATAAATAAATAAATTTTTTCAAATGCAATTGACACGACAATTCCAAATATATTTAAATAAATTGATAAAATTATTAACTTGACACAATATACCCATACAAATGTGAATAATGAATGGTATAACAGCATTGAATAATATGAATGCAGTAAAACTGGCGAAATAAAAGAGGAAAAAAACAAAAAACATGAAAAACAAGTTTGTGTATCTTTTTCAACTACATCAAAGAAATTCGTAGATTAAATAGGTAATAAACAAATATATATATATATATATATATATATATATGTGCAAAAATAAAAACTCACCGTAACGACTTGGTGGCCGGGGTGGCGCGGGATATTGTGGGGGCGCCAGCGACGGCGGTGGTGGTGGGGTTTGATGATACTTAACACCCTGTATACTTCCAGTGTTTCCGCTCGTCGTCGTCTTCGCAGTAATCGGCGATAACGCCGTCAATGATCCACTAATATTAATACTAGTGCTTATTGTTGAAAAAGCACCGTCATCACTACTACTACTACCACCACCACCACTCAATCCAGTGACAGCCTCAATGTTCCTGAGGGTTGTAGTGCTCAGCTGACTGTTAGGCGGCCAGGGCGGGCGCCGCGGTGGCAGCGCCGGTGGCGGGGAACAGTCCAAGGTATCCACACTTCCACACTTTTAATTCACCGCGCGCTAAATTAATAAATCCACCAACCACCATCCACCAATACAACCACCAACCGTCAACCACCATAAAAATCCAATGTCTCCACTTTTTTTTCCACCCAATTACACCCTTATTATTTCTATTTATACTTCCGCCACGTAAAATTACAAACATACATGAACATAAATATTACAATTGAATTTAATTTCATGACTTCGATTAACTCGTTATTCTCTTTTTTATTTTGCTTTTTTTTTTGTTTTACTATTTATTATTTTTTTTTTTTTTTTCGCTTTTTTTTTTGTTCATCGCTTTTCGTCCACGTTTTTTTATTCTCACTGTCTCTCTGTCGGTGCTTACACCACTACAGCTACACTACTATATGTATTATTGCAACTTTAATATTCTTTGCCTTCACTCGCCCACGAGCAATTCGATACGCGCAGCGCGTGAACGCGCCGCGCACCCCGCGATAATCCCGAGGCGGCTCCTCGAGCCCCGTCGTCGAGCCACGATAAACACACACACACACACACACACACACACCCTCTCTCTCTCTCTCTCTCTTGTCTTCTCTTTCTCACTCGCTCCCTTTGGTATTAGTTGTCCAGTGGTGGAATGACTTGGGAGACGAGAGAAACGAGATAATGTGATTTGTCGAATGCAGACAACCTCTTGGATATGTGAAGTATATATATAAAAAAAAAAAAAAAAAAAAAAAAGAGGCGAGAGAGCGACACGAGCCCTCGTCTCAATAAATTTTTTCTTTCTAGTAACACACGTTTACTTGAATGACGTTGTGTATACAGTTTATGTATTTTATTGTTACAAACATTTGAAATATCATCATTTTCACATGCTCAATACACACAAAATCACTATTACAACACAATTACAATTCACTAGTTCATTATATTTCGCTTCCATGTGTCTGTAATTCGTTCTCCTTCTCTCTCTCTCTCTCTCTCTCTTTTTTTTCTCTTTCTATTTTTCCTCTTCTTCTCTCTGTCACAATGAAAACTTTTCAACATGTATTAGAACTTTCTCGTGTACACTCCATGTGTTTCTCTCATTCTCTCTTTTCTATTTCACTTGAAACATATTTATATATATATATATATATATATATATAACCAAACGAAACAACGTTCAGTTTATCCAATTGCAGGTGATGAAGTGGGGGAAAAAAAAAAAATAAAATAATATATTGAATTAAAAATCGATTGAGGAATTATCCCGGAGTGTTGAAAAAAAAAAAAAAAAAAAAATAAAAATAGAACAGAAAATAAAATCGAAGTGAAACCAATTGATGGATCAATAATAGAAAAAAAAATGAAATAAAAAAACTGGTGAATTAACTCAATATAACTTTATACAATAATAATTGTCGCTAAGTTATTGAAAAC